>CM065592.1:214464421-214528877 GCA_033119425.1 Bufotes viridis
ATCACCACAAAAATCAAGACATAAAAAATATAGTCATGCGATGCGAAATAAACATTTAACATAATCGCATAAAATCGCATACGCGCCTATAAAAGGTTTTAATATGCATTCACATTAAGAACAAGACTAAAAGTTGATACTTACAGTTACTAGCAGTTTTTCCTCGCGATCGCTAAATGTGCGGCCCACCATCTTCTTACTGCAACTTCTGCCAGCCAACTGCGAGTCGCGTCGCGTCGCATACAATGACGTCATGTCCGCCGGGCGCGTCATTCAAATTAATATTGATCGCAATGCGCATGCGACAGTACGAATACTGCCTTTGCCTGCCAGCAACAATGATCTTGCGCAATATGCGCATGATCATACGCATTATGCGATTGTCCGCGATTTTATAAAAAAAAGGCGATTAAATGATGACGAATACGAATATTCGAATATGCGAATATATCGCGAATATTTTACGAAATATTCGCGAAATATCGCGAATTCGAATATGGGCATATTCGATCATCACTAAGGTCAAGCACCGGACTGGATCTTAGGTGCTGGTCCAGGCTTTGCCGACACCTGGCTGTCTTAAAAGCCAGCTGGACGGCAGCACGGAAAAAAACTCTGCACTTAGAGGTGTGCTTGCGACTGGTTTTGGGAAAACAAGTCACCTAATTTCTGGATTTGGACTCTGTATGGAAAAAACTGCAGCATGGTGTGAATGAACACCTGGACTTTGTCAACTTAGGTGAAGTTGATTACTGAACTGTTAACCGTTAATACCTGCGTGTGTGAATAAACACTGCAGTTGGATAAAGTTTTGTTTTTGGTGCCTCTGTTCTGCGATCGCTTACCCTGCCTACCAGAGCGAATCCCCACAAGCCTTATAAACAATGTTACTATGTTACATGTACCATCTATAGGGTTAGTGAATCTGGGCCACTGTCTGCAAAAAAATGCTGCAAAAAATACAGGTGTCCTAAGAAATGCATGTGCTGCTCTAGTGTTTTTACAGCCCATAAAAACCACAGTTGAAATTCGTCTATGTAAGGACACTTAAGGGATTGTCCAAGATAATTAAAATGTCAGACAAGTCATGCAATAGCCTGAAATAAAAAAAAAAATTACCTTATACTCTCCCCTTTCTCTAGTGCCATTTTTGCTGTGCTGGTCTGGTCCTGCTGCCACTGCTTTTTCACAAACTGTAGCAGGGACATTACTGATCTAGCCAATCACTATGATGTTCCATGCATCTGCTTGTCACAGTGCATGTTGCTGATACGGTGATGTGTAGGTAAATGGAACATCACCGCTGCAGCCGATCAATGTCCTGAGCCTGAGAACAGTGACAGTGATTACTTGTAGTGGTCACGTGTCATATACTCGCATATCCCTGTGTCAGTTTGTAAACAGGTCTGGACTATCAAACAACACTGGAGAAAGGGGTGAGTATAGGCTATTTAAATTTGTGATTATGTCAGACAACCTCTTTAAGATAATAGTGAACTTTGTAAATCAGGTACACAAGTTCATGTAAACTAGACCACACAGGGTAAGTATTATATAATCACATGCCTGCTTGTTATATTTCATCCACAGTCTCAATACCTGAATGTAATCCTGTGTGAAAGTGTATTTTATAATATGATATAATATTTTACAATATAGCATGATTTAGATATACATTTTTTTTCACAGAATAATGTGTATAGATTAGCTAATTATGTTAATTGATGTTGGCAAGTTGTTGTTGTAGATGCTGTTCATGCCAAGTTAAGTAAAAACAGCAATACCTATTCAAAACATTGTAAGGAGACCATTCCACCATTAATGAAGTTTGCATGGCATGACAATTTGAATTAATTCTTCATTATGCAGTGCACATGCCCAATTTTGGTAAAAAAAAAAAAAAAGTTTGCATAATGACTGCTTCTTTGTACAGTCATAACTGTGAGGGAAAGGGTTTTTTGTGGTCTTCAGTCTTTTTCAGCCATATTATTCCCTCTTTCAGTTGCACAGCTAGATGCATTTCACTCAAAAGCAGGGGCATAACGCTTCTGTAAAATCAGCCAGCACTGTACTGCTGCAACATCCTTTCTCTTACTTTCCACTTTGTTTGTTTTCAGCTCTGGAGCTCACAGAACAGATAAGTAGTGGGAAATCACACTTACAGAAAGGCAGGACACTCCAATAATCTTCAAAACTGGGGATTACTAGGGATGGATCTTGCCTGGCAACAGGCAGTGGACTGCAAATTAGGTGAAAGTAGGACCACTAGACGCCATAAATTTACAGCTGTTTTTCAGATAGTTGCAAGCATATTTTTTAAATGAAGTGATTTAGAAATTTGCTAGTTACACCATTCTCTATTAAATGAAATAAAATTATGGGAAAATATAGCAAATCTTTAATACTAAATCATGTTCCAATGGAAAAAATCTGCTTAATATAATATTGTGTTAAGTGCAGATACACCCAACAAAGACTCTTGCATCTGCACAGGACCTTTTTGTCTATTGTTCAGCATCTGCACACATAGGAATAGCTGGGAGAAGTAGTAAAGTGGGTAAATTACATAAACTCTCCAATTTTAGTCCTATGGACGAGACTTCTCTGCACTGTTTATATCAACCATTGATGCAGCTGGGAGCCTTCAAGCAGATTGTTTCGGGAGCTTTACAGCTTATTGTGCTGCAACAGTTAAGGGGCTTTTAGAAAATATTTTTATTTAGTGGACATCTTCTTTAAATGTAAACACAGAATATAAAAGTATAAACCATAATTATGTACTCTGGCTGATATAAGATAGGTAAACCTCTCTCGAAGAGCCTTGTATGACCTATTGTCAAGGAAAGTTTCTAAGTTATTTGTTTTCCATGCAGTATTACTCCATAATATATCCTAAATCCTACCTTAAAACAGTATTTGTGACTAGAATACCAAGATGTATAAAATTGTTTCTTATCGTCTCGGATGTTGACATAGCACAGATTAAGCTTAGTTGTACAGTACATCATGGTAACAACTAATTTCCATATAAAGTGCATATATTTTCAATTTTATTTCATTGTATCTACTGTGAACTTTGATATGCTCAGCCTGAGAGAGCTTAGAGGAAAACACAATTTTACTTAAATCTCTTCATGCATCATCAACATAGAAGTGGAGCAAAACAAGGTGACAACGCGGAATGTAAAACTTATTTGCTGTAGCTTATGGGAAGGAAATCTGCAAGGAATTTTGAACAGGTTGTTTTGAGTTTTCAAATTTATGTATGTTCCATACTGTATGTTGGTCCTATATCTAGCATAGTATATGTATACATGTAGGGAAGGCTAAGTACTCATCCTGCATTTGTGGGATGGGCGTAGGGCCTTTAAACTCCACGGGCTCCCTCACACCAGTGCACATGCATTTACGGTATCGAGGTGCGTTCCCAAACCAAACCTGCACACTACTTCCGAGTCCCAAGGAGCCATTTGGGTAAGTATTCCTGACTCACCGCAATGACGATCCGGCCAGCCCCCAGCATCCGGGTAAGTGCGGCCGCACACACCACACACATCTCCCCTGCTTTTCAGCCAAGTCCCGGGTACGTCGCTCGCAGTCCCCGCGAAATCGCATGCCGGCTGCGGTCACTGGGGGGCTGGTTCCCGCTATCGCCAGATTTCGCGCATGAACTCGCGCTCACACCGCTCGGTGGCTGGGCTCCTCATGTGAATGGAGGGATGGGAGAAGCAGCGTTCAACTGTTTGCAGGTTCTGCGCTGCTTCTTCACAGACCCTGCCTCTGTGCTCCAGTCTAATAAAATAAAAATAGAAATTTATAATAAAACGCCTGCTGCTTGTCTTCCATCCCCCACCGGCTTCTTCCTCCTTACTGCATTCCTGCAACCCAAGGGCTCACCCCATCTGACAGGAGAGAGCAGGGGGGGAATAAACTGCTCCAGCAGGCCCTGGTATACCACATTTTCCCGGCCTTTTCATCCATTCATCAGACAGGCACCACTCCTCTCCAGTCGCATCCACCTTCCCGAGCCATGCCACCTAGTTCTCAATCGCCATCACATGCCTCATTTGCAGGCTCACGTTTGTTACATTTATGTCCACCGCCTGTCTGTCATCAAGGCTCACGTTTGGTTAAGTCAATGCTTAGCCGATCACCGTTCAGGCTTCGTTTTCATGCTATATTACGTTGTTAAGTTAATGTCTAGCAGTTTACGTTCCAGGCTACGTTTTTAAGCTATATTACGTTGTTACGTTAATGTCTAGTAGATCACGTTTCCAGGATCCGTTCTTCCGGGCCGGGTCTCGAGTGATTATTTTACCATACGGGCTCGGTGCTAAAGATTTTAAGGGACCACCAGGGACTGCTAGCACTCTGGCCTCTCTCGTATGGTCTTGCTCGGGGGAAGAGGGCTCTTGCATGCGATACGCCTGTTGAGTACGCAGACCGATACTTACTCAGGCTCTGCGTCAGAGAGACAGGGCCCCCAGGCTTACTTAGTCAAGTTATTCACGTTGCACAGGTGCCCATTTTGTTTGTTAAAAAATAAATAAATACGCAAACACACACTGCTTGTTAGGTTTTCAGGCGACACCACATAAATCATTTTTATTATCTTGCTTCCTATGTACGTCAAGTTTCCATGGTTTAAGTTAATTCTTGCCTGTCACCTTCTTCAGGCCCACGTTCAGTCAAGTCACCAAAATGACCTAACGCGCTCTTTAGGTTTACATTGGTTACGTTTTGCCTGTTAAGTTTTCAAGCTTACGTTGTTTAAAGTAATA
Organism: Bufotes viridis; assembly: GCA_033119425.1. NCBI lineage: Eukaryota > Metazoa > Chordata > Amphibia > Anura > Bufonidae > Bufotes > Bufotes viridis. Next base: position 214,469,203 of record CM065592.1, read on the forward strand.
CATTGCCTGCCACGTTCTTCAGGCTTACATTGCTTTAAGTAATTCCTTGCCTGTCACGCTCTTCAGGGTTATGTTGTTTTAAGTAATTCATTGCCTTTCATGTTCTTCAGGCTTACGTTGTTTAACTTCATGCCTTGCCTTTTTCGGGTTTTTTGTCTCTTCGGGTCCTAGTAGTTCCGCCCACATTTCACAAGGTCACGTTATTTCCCCATCTTCCACTAGGTCCTTTTTACACTTTTCTTCACGCACTTGACTGTCCCATTCTAGCCTCCCACACACCCTAGGCCCTTGTCGTCACCTCAGTCTTTATTTCCCACCACCCGTTTCATGTGTCATTCCCTTCTCCGTTTGCCTACTTCAGGCTTCTCGTTGGGTCACTTGACCCGCTCTCAGGCTGGTGCTTGTCTAAAAAAAAAAAAAAAAAACTGTCAAAACACTTCTTTCTGTCAAACTTCTGGTCAAGCTCTTCCATTATTTTCCTTTCAGATCCTAGTTCCTCACTTCTGCCGTTTGGTGCCTCCAGGCTGTTTTTTCTGTAGTAAAGATTAAGCTTCAAGGTTTCTCTATTCTTCCGCATTTTTTCCAGGTTTATCCAGCCCTGAGGTCCAGGTAAAAAAAAAAAAAAGAATTATACATAACTTTTGCACTTCCACTACTTCAGCCGCTCACCTCTCGCTTACCGTCTCCTTTCTTTTCCCCGCTCATCCTTCGCTCACACGTAGGGATTGAGCCAGTCACCATTTACGCTGCCGGTTTGCTGTCTACGCCATCAGGTTCACTTTCTTCCGCATTCAGTTCTGTCACTTCTTTTGGTGCTTAGGTTCTCAAGTTCTTTCTTTCTAATACCTGCTTCATTTCACAGCCAACCATGTCACACCACTCAGATATCGAGGATGCACTGTCGGTCGCAGAGTCCGAAGGCGCGGATCACGCCAGCAACTTGTCTTTCAGGAGCTGGACAATCCCTAAGCTGATCGCGGAGTTAAATAGAAGAGGGATTTGTCATTCTGCATCTGCTCGGAAGGCCGAACTATACAGGCTGTTTATCTCGGACTCATCTGCTTCATCATCTGAACAAGTTTCAATGTCTACCATCCACCTTTTCTTGTGCAGTTACATTCCGCTATCAATAAAACTTCTAGCTGGGTTTACGACATACAAAACAGGATACTCGCAGTGGAAGCCAGGGCTCTAGGCTCCAGCCACCCAACCTTACCTATCCCAGGCCTTTCTGCTCCTCGTCCTCTCTCCCCAGGTAGGGTCTCCTGCACATCCGACATAGCCCCCTCATATTTTGTCCCCAATAACATTAAGACGGACATATTGGCAAGCAAAGATGTCAACCTGGCATCCATCCTCATTGCCACTCATGACTCGCTAGAAAACAAGACCATTGCCTGCGGCAAAGTTTGTGCTGGCATTTAGCCTTTTTAGGTATATAATTTGTTCTAGCAGGCGGGAGAAGTTAGACACATATTTATACAGGGTGACGGATCTGGGTCATAAGTATGGCGGGCATTCATTTTACGATTGTCATCGGTCTTTCTCCGCAAAAGCTTCCACCACCTTAGTCCAGTTCCAGCACGTTACTAACTGGGCTGTCATGGATATGGAGTAGTTTTGCCGGCACTTCGCAGGACTCAGGGCTCCGGCATGCGTCACCTGTCAGTCCATTCTCCATTCTTCAGAATGGTGTCCTAATCTGATTTCCACCTCCCAGAATAGATTTCTTCCTGCCCCTCCGGCTCCACCCAAGACCGTCCCGTCGCTCAACAAATTAGGCAGACCTATAGTATTTTTAGGCAAAACACAGCTCTGCAATAACTACAATCTTTTCGTTTGTAATTATAATAGGTGCAGTGCCCTTCACATCTGCTCAGTTTGTTTTAGGGCACAGCTTGTCTGCAGAGGACACCCAGGAGCTCCTGACTAGCCAGGGTTAACGTGGATATGTTAGCTTCTCTCTTATCAGAACACCATGATCCCAACTTTGTTCAGTTTCTAATTTACAGGTTCAGGGAAGGTTTTTACACTGGATTGGTAGCTCTCCCTCAATCCTCCTGGGAGGGTCCCAACTTTCTCTCCGCTTCCAGTGACCCGGGTTCGGTCGAGGTGCTAATCCAGTCTGAAGTAGAAAATGGCTTCTTGATAGGGCCTTTTTCTACACCCCCCTTCGACTTCTGGAGAATTAGCCCTGGGCTTGTAAATTGGGCTTGTAAGTAAAAGATTTACCAATAAAAAAACGTTTAATTTACGCTTCATGCCTCCCACATTCCAAGCTTTAATTCTCTCATTCCTTCAGATGAATTCTCGATGTAGTACTCATTCATTGACAAGGCCATCCAGCTCATCATACAGGCGGGTAGGGGATCTTGGTTGGCCAAAGCTGATATTGCTGATGCATTCAAGTTGCTTTCAGTCAACCCCCAGTTATGGAAGATTTACAGGATTAAACGGACGGGGCTCTATTACTTTGCAAATCGTTGAACTTTTCACGCTGTATCTGTACCCCACCAAAACCTCCCAAGTAGGGCCGCCAATTAAAGTAAACTACTTCCAGACTTGCAATGAATGGTGCCCTGTCAAGGTCCTAAAGCAGTTACTGTCAGTATCGAATGGCTCCTCTCCAGACACCCCGTTGCTTCCATTCAACAATCGTCCTCTAATACCTTCCCAATTTATCACTCACATCCGCTCCTTAGCGCAGGGTTTCGGCTACGACCCCAAACGTATATCAGTACACTCTTCCCGCATCGGTGCAGCATCGGCGGCCTCAGGACAGGGTGTCCCAGCCCACATCATCAGAAAAATGGGACGTTGGCAATCTTCCTGTTTTGCGTGTTATGTGCCAAACCCTCAGGCCGAAATTTGTTAGGCTTTCACTTGCTTGGCTTTGTAAATTTCTTTTGCTAAATAAAGCTTTTCACTACCTGGTTCTGTTTTTTCCTCTTAAAGGCCTATCCACGATCATGGCTAAGGGCACACCACCAGCCATTTTAGCTAGATGGTAGTTTCAGCTTTAGCTAGGCCATGCTAGTTGTTTCCTATTCTCAGCAGCCGCGACCACAAATAGGGAAGGCTAAGTACTCAGCCAGCATTTGTGGGAGGGGCATAGGGCCTTTAAATTTCACGGGCTCCCTCAAACTGTTGCACCTCCCTCCCTTCCCCTTTTCTTTCTTGGGTATGCCCCCTTATAGGCCTATCCACGATCATGGCTAAGGGCACACCACTTGCCATTTTAACTAGATGGTAGTTTCAGCTTTAGTTAGGCCATGCTAGTTGTTATCTCTTCTCAGCAGCCGCAACCACAAATAGTATTATATAAGTAAATACAGTGGGGTAGTTATATTATTCAAATGCACCAGAATTCTGTCTCAGATTGAGCCAGTTTTCTGGTCCACATGCGTTACAGCACATTTATTAAGAGCCTTAGCCACTGTTTCCCCAAGTTGTGTGGCTTAGCTTAAAGTAGGCCCCAGGAAATGTGACGTGTCTTTAGATGCACCAGTGTGCACCATTTGCTCCTAAATTTAGACAGCAAAAAAAAGAATGTGAATAACACCATAACATCACACCATAACAGTACAGTTTTGAAGAAATTCCTCATTGGGTTTCATTTATCAAAGATGGGCCTTTTAAACTAGTGTTAGCCTCTGCACTTTTGGAGGATACACTTAATTTATGACAAGGTGCTGGTCATTATTTACGCAAGTGCACTGGTATAAAGATGATAGTAAATGTGGGCTTGAAACTCCACTTGCATCTAAATTTAGGTGTGATGGCTTTTAATAAGTCACAAACCTGTTTCTGGCATGGGAAGTTCTCGCGACATATTTTTTTGCAATTAGTCCTGGGATGTACAGTATAATGCTGGTGTCCCAGCCAGATAGTGTGACTCTCTTAGCACCACCGTGCTTCTTTGTTCCTGTTCACTCAGCCACCTCTCAAACACCTCCCTGCTAGTTTGATTGCACCACCAACTCCAAATTTTGATGTGCTGTAATTATAGTAGATTGACTACTAATGTGCAATGCAACAGGTTCAACTTATTCAGTGAGAAACAGGGGCGTAGCTGTGATGCTTCGTAATCTCAGCAATACGAATAAACCGTGAATGTGTCCTGTTTTAGTCTCCTGAACACAAAGAGTTAAAAAAAATGTCAATCCAGAAGTAATTCAACTTTCATTTACTGCTCACAGATCAGAGGTACAATTAGCATCTCCTTGCCAAAGACTCTTCCTGCCCCCATGCCAGGTTAAGTACCCATCAATCTGGTATTCTCCTGACAGAACCTCATAAAAACTCTCTTTCTGTAGTCGGAACGGCTCCAACCAAGCATGAATCCTCACACTTTAAGCCTCGTTAGAAAGCTTCAAAAGAAAAGGACATATCTATATCAGACAGCTGGATGATACAGGGAGAAAGGTGACCTGGCAGTCACCCTCCATTCCATAGATTTCGTATTTTCACATATCTCCTTCATATTTAAGGGGTTAGGAAAATACGAAATGAACAATCTCTTCATAGGTTGTTCGGATTACTCTAACGCACCCTCCAGGAAACCCGCCAGTCAATCGGAGATTCCCGCTCTGAGATATAACAGTTCTCAGACACAATGTATTGTCTTTTAGTCATATTTAGTATCAGATGATGCTTAAAATTGCACTGATTATCAATATGAACTCCACTTCCTAATTGAACCTACAGCTACAGAGAAACTGGCACAGCAAAGATTCTTCCAGATTTTCTCTGTCCAGGGCAGGGGCTTCCCCGTGTCCCAATTTTAAAAGGCTGGACTTGTATGTGTCATAACCACTCCCAGCTGCTGAATGGGTAAAGACACAGTGACCTGGGCCCATCATCTACCATCTAACGTTGACTAACATCACGACCGCCTGCTGGACACGGGCACACCACCATCTTGGATTATTCCTGGCACAGACTTTACCATATCGGACTCTATCACGGTAATTCTTGAACTTACAGACATTGTATTCCTTTTCATCCCTTACCTATTTCTATACAACCAATCTGTTCGACTGGCAGGTATATTTATCTGTCAGTTTTAATGTATATTTTATATTATAGTTTATAGTAAAACTAACGATTTCATCGTTCCAGTTTTGCCCTTGTTATCTGATCTATGCTAAGAACTCATCAGAAGAGGCATACTACCGAATTTGCTTATTTTTATAAATTGTTGATTGGCTAGCTAGGTTGCAAATAACAGTTTCTTCCCCTTAGGAATAGCTAGCATGGGGTTTCTTCGCCCGGTTCAATACGTAGAGGGGTGGCACCAAATTAATTTGATTTCCAGCGGGAAATCAATAACTTTATTTTACCGATTGTACATACAATCGCGATTGCATCATGTATGGGCACACCAACCAATCTTAAACGTCTACTGTGCTCACAGTGGATTCGCCTCCAGAAGTCTCTAGTGGACGAGACCTGTATGGTAACTGTGGCATAGTACGATGGGCTTGGTGGGTGGTTGTCACACTAGCTATAGGGGGTGCAGAGGTAGCAGTCGCCAGGCCAGGCCCAGGAGCCTGAGGGGGCCCAAAGACCCTTGTGCCACATAAGAAGACACCAGTATTATAGAAAGTGCATGCAGGTCAAGTTACACCTCTGGCTGGAGGGAAGGGGTTAGGTCAAGAATTTGGCATGGGGGGAATGCTGTTTAAATTTTTGCCTCAGGCAGCACAAAGTCCCTGGCCACAATGCACTTGGGGAAGGGGGGCCGAAGTTGAAGTCTTGCACCAGAGCCCATTAGCCTTTGGCTACGCCTCCGCAGAGAAACATATTTTGTTGATGACCCAGGACGTACCGCACATGATCCAGTCTATGGGCATAGAATCAGGCCCTTCCTCCACACATCCATGTAAATGAGTAGAGAGACAATGTGCCTGGGCACTTCCTGAACTGGAAGAATCCTTGATAGAGCAATAGACATTAAGCAGCCAGAAGAACCAACTTTTTCAGAGTGGATGGGTCACATGACTGGCATCCCAAATGGGCGAAAAGGCAAAAAAGGTAATGAAAGTATATTAGAATATGGGATGCATTCATCAAAACGTATTTAATACCTCCTAGAAAACCCCTTTAACATAACAGCTGGCAATATCAGTGACTGATCACCAGAAGATCTTCAGTTATCGAAGATGCTCAGCTACAACAAAAACTTCAAAGGGTAATTTCTGAAGTGAAGGAACCCTGCTAACACAGTTTGCTATGATTGAATATTAGAATTACTATAAGTGACATTTATACTTGTTAAAGTGCTTTCTCACACCTAAGAAGAATAGTTTTGTTCTGCTTTCAACCTGTCCTATGATGTCTTCACTAAGAGCAGCATAGTATAGTGACAGACCTGCTGAGTTTGGCGGGCTGTAACTTCTGTTATGGCACTCAGTACTTTTAGAGTACTGACATGCTGAATCCCGTAGCGCAGGACAGCGCTGTGATGGACGTGAGTCCAATATTGCTTGCTGTCCCCACCTTCCTTCCATTCCCCTGTTGTGCATAGGAAAGGATCTTGTCACTCACTGTTTGTTGGTGGGTACACAAATCCCTTACAGCGGTGGTGTGTACTGTGGGGTTTGGCATGTTAGTAATCTAAAGGCCATGACTGCCATGACATAAATAACAGACTGCTGAGATCAGTGGGTCTGTCACTACACAATGCTGCCCTCAGTGATGGCAGCATAGTGCAAGTGACAGATTCCCTTTAATGCTGTCCTACTATAGTATTCTACAAATATGTATATAAGATATGGAATTATATCAATTCTGTGTTGAACCTGAGGGTTATAAATGTTGGAATTGATCTGTTATAAATATGATAAATGCATCTTAAGTTTTCTATTTATTAATGCAGTGTAATTCCCAACAGTACAAAGAAATTCAATATTGCTGTCTCTGTAATTTGAAGATTATTCAAACACGTGATTTTTGACAGTTTTCAGATGGGAAAATGGAATACACACCCAGACTACTAATTGTTTAGTGTACTAAAACAGAACGTAAAATGGTCTCCATGGGGAGAAAAGGAAGTCAGGGAAGAATATTGGAAGGAAAATAAACCAGCAGGGTATTATTTTAATCAATAATTTCCTTTACTTTATTAATTTATAGCTTATGCAAGTAGCTTTCATAATACTAGTAATGAACGAGGACCAGTAGGTTTATAAATGACCAAAACTTGCAATACCTTTACAGTATAAATTCATGAAGAATATTAAGATTTAGGAGCTCCACTTACAATTATTAAAATAATATGCAGATTCCAAACTTCCATAGTTACCATATTTTAGGAAAATATAAATATCAAAGTTTCATTCTGTAAGGGAAATATTTAAGAAGATATTAACTAGTGATGTGTCAGGTAGGATCAAAACTCCTTGTCCCCTCCCCATCATTTAAAGGGAATGAGTCATGTTAATTTTAAAAAATTCTTTGGCAGATGTTATTTTAATTCTTTCATGTTATCTATATATTTTTTTTTTAAATCATAAAATTGAGACTTTCTCTAGAGATCACACAGTTCAGCAGTCATCTGATTAACATAACAGGCAGGATAACAATGGAAGATAACAACTGTGTAACAATCACACATGACCCACCATTCACCACAGAGAATGGTTACATGTTATATATTCCCCTCCTTGCACAATGATCTCAAAATAGGTCAGATTGTATCTAGAAAATTCTGCTATAGAAATCAATGAGTTATCTGCTGTCCATTGTGCCTATGGTTCATGTGTCTGATGTAAAGCATATCTCTAAGTGCTATTAACAGCAGCTCAGGCAAGTTGGCAGTGCCAATAATCATACACTAAAAAAAATCTACAATCAGAAAATATTATTATAATTTTTTTAAATTTAATATTTCACACTATGTGGTTTTCAGTTTGAAAACAAATTTACAGATGTTTGTTCATAGCTCCTAGTAAAGATTAGCCTCAAGAGGCCCTACCAAAAAACTGCAAGGGCCGCAAGTAGAGGTGAGCAAATTTCTTGAATTCAATTGACCAGAAAATTAGTATATGACATTCCGGGTTCTCATAGGACTCATATTGTTTCTCTCTTGTCTTCATTTATTTCTTTTCTTTTTTTTTTTACATTTTCTCCCTCTCAGTTTTTCCCCTTTCAAGCTCTTTAATGCAATTACAGCAATAGTAAGAGTGACTCTGACAAATACAGCTATTGGTAGACACATGGTGGATGCTGTAAACAAAGACCTTGCTTAAAAACACACTGCACCTTCAGATTTATGCGTTTTAAAATTAACAAACATTCCAAAAATTTCCCTTATTGGGGAGCAGATCCATGTCAGCGTTTTAAGCAGACATGGTGGGATCGGAAAAACAGTAGCTTGTTCTGAACAAAAAGTCAAAAAATGCACAATTACACATCCCCTGGCTATGACCAAAATATATATCTCTATTGACACATTAAAATACTCTTAATTGTACACTTATGTATGGTAGAAAAAATTACAACAGTTTTTTGGGGAAAAAAATAAAGGTTTAGGCCTCTTTCACACAAACGTTTTTTGTTTTTTTTGCGAGTGTATGGGACGTTTTTTGCATTCCGTATACAGTCCGTATACAGAAACATTCATTTAAATAGGTCCACAAAAAAAAAAACGGAATAGTACTGTTCTATTAGGGGCTAGATGTTCGTTTCCGCAAAAAACAGAATGCACACGGATGTCATCCGTTTTTCTGCGGATCCATTTTTTGCGGACTGCAAAACCATACGGTCGTGTGAAAGAGGCCTTAACTCAATACTCCTTGGCTGCGAACAAATCATACACTGGCATTGATGCACTAAAATACTTGTATTTATGCACTTATAAACAGTAGAAAAATTGCAACAGGCTTTTGGAAAGAAAAAGTTGTAATTGCAAAGCAAAATATATGCTGCTGGTGATGCTGGGAAATATGCCTGTCGCATACTTTTGAACTGTAGAAGCTTTACAACAGGTTTTCGGACAAAAAAGGCTGGCTCCTGCAACAGAAAAACAAAGTGTACTGTCTCTTTAATGATTTCTCAGTGCAGCAATGCAGCACCCTATACATGTGGTTTGTGAACAGCTCCAGCAGCCCTCCCTGAAAGACACACAGTACGCTAACTGTCCCAATGCTGTCCCAAATGATAAAACCTAACTTTCTACCTAGTAATTCAATCCACCTAACTAAATATATCTTCTTCACACTCATCACACTGTCCCTGCAAGGCCCTAAAATGGCTGTCTTCTGGTATCAATTGCAGAAAGGACAGATATGTCCTGTCACATCAGTGGCTCAGCTCACGATGACGTCTATGCTTCAGAGCTAATATAGAGCCTGATAGCCAATCATGTGGGAGGAAATTGGTTGGTCTATCAGGCTGACTACAAAGCATTGTGGGAAAGTCCACTGGCCGGGGCCTCGTCCAGGGTCATGTGATCTTTTTATCTTCCTTTTTCCTATCCTATTTCTCTCGCTAGTGTTCTGAATGTAAAATGGTGGACGTTGTTTTGTGCGATTCGTCAAAATTTCATTTAGAATCGGTCCGCTCATCTCTAGCTACAAGGTGACAATTTTTATAATAAGGTTCTTAATTTTTACTCTTGGAACAGCAATTGTGAAAAGCTTAGGCTGGATTTACAACCCACAGCATAAATATAATCGCTGCACTTTTGCAAGGTGAATCAGGTTTCTCCACTTGTAAAAACTGCACAGGCAATTATCTCATCATAAAACCTCACCAATCATGTTAAAAAGCAGATTTATGAAACTGTCTAAAAGAAAAACTGGCTTTGTTTCCCATAGCAACCAACCACCGCACAGCTTTCAATTCATAGTATGCTCAGGTAAAATTAAACCTGAGCTGGGATTGGTGGCTATGGGCAACAAAGCCAGTTTTTCTTTTAACATTTTTCTAAATCTATAAAGCAATAATAATTAGGGACACCCGCGCTGGCACGTGGAGGAAACCTCTAATTCTTTTTAACTTATGTGGATCTCATTATTGGTGTAAACACAAACAGGTAGGATTATTCCAGCTGGCAAATGCAGTTCTTAATGTCAATCCACTAATGCGGTCTCTCTAGTTTTTAATGATACCATTTTGGAATGCATATGTCTTTTTGATCCCTTTTATTTAGTTTTAAAAACTGCAAATTAGCCGTTTGGATTTTTTACCATTACAACATTCACCATACAGAATAAATACATTTGCATTTTATTAGTACAATACATAGTGTGCCACACTGGCAATGATCTTTATTTGTATTGTTTATTTTTGTTTTTAATATGAGGGAAGGGATTGATTAGATTTTTTTATTTTTTTATAGTTTTAAAAACTTTTTTAATTTCTTTTCACTTATTTCAAGTCCCCCTAGGAACTTATAACATGTAATAATCTGATCACTTTTTCTGTTGACTGCAAGGACTTACCATTGCAGCCTATAGCAGATTTACTGTGTTCCTATGGAGTCGTGCCACAGGCACGCTTTAGGGCCCCTAGAATGCCAGGGCAGTATAAATACTCCACATATGACCCCATTTTGGAAAGAAGACACCCCAAGATATTCTGTGAGGGGCCTGGCGAGTTCATAGAAGATTTTTTTTTTGGCACAAGTTAGTGGAAATTGACTTTTTTTTCTTACAAAGTCTCATATTCCACTAACTTGAGCCAAAAAAAAAAAAACTTCTATGAACTCTCCATGCCCCTCACGGAATACCTTGGGGTGTCTTCTTTCTAAAATGGGGTCACATGTGGGGTATTTATACTGCCCTGGCATTTTAGGGGTCCTAAAGCGTGAGAAGAAGTCTGGAATCCAAATGCGTAAAAATGCCCTGTGAAATCCTAAAGGTACTCAATGGACTTTGGGCCCCTTTGCGCACCTAGGCTGCAAAAAAGTGTCACACATGTGGTATCGCCGTACTCAGGAGAAGTAGGGCAATGTGTTTTGGGGTGTATATTTACATATACCCATGCTGGGTGAGAGAAATATCTCTGTAAATGACAACTTTTTAAATTTTTTATACAAAGTTGACAATTTACAGAGATATTTCTCTCACCCAGCATGGGTATTTGTAAAAATACACCCCAAAACACATTGCCCTACTTCTCCTGAGTACGACGATACCACATGTGTGACACTTTTTTGCAGCCTAGGTGCGTAAAGGGGCGTAAAGTCCAACGATTACCTTTAGGCTTTACAGGGTTGGTCACAATTTAGCCCCGCCCAAAATGCCAGAACAGTAAACACACCCCACAAATGACCCCATTTCGGAAAGTAGACACCCCAAGGTATTCACTGAGGGGCATAGTGACTCCGTGGGAGATTTTTTTTTTTTTTGCCAGAAGTTAGCAGAAATAGAAACTTTATGATTATTATTTTCCTCAGAAAGTGTCATTTTCCGCTAACTTGTGAAAAAAAAATGAAATGATACATGAACTCACCATGCCCCTCCGCGAATACTTTGGGGTGTCTTCTTTCTAAAATGGTGTCATTTGGGGGGTATTTATACTATCCTGGCATTCTAGCACTTGAAGAAACATGACAGGTGTCACGAGTTGGAGGTCCCACGAAAGACCTCCGCATCGTTTCACAATAAACGAGATACAAAGGTGCGGTATAAACAGTGTTTAATGTACAAATTTAAACAATGGAGAAACATAAGCTCTACGTACCGTCAATGCAGTGGGAGGAACCCCCACTGTGCCACTGTCTAGTAATACTCCAGAAGGGCGTGACTAAGCAACTCCTGGTGTTCACTAGGGCCCCAGATGGTAGGGATAGGCTTTGCAGGAAGTTGCCAGGGTCCACTCTGGAGCGTGAGTAGACAGTGACCCCAGGAGCGAGTGGCAACTGGTACAAGAATGTACTGACGGTACAGAGCTACATGACATACACAGGGAACACGAACGGGAGTTCAGGCAAGGACAAGGAGTGGCAATGGACAGAGAAGGTCTTGCTCCACCAGTGGGAACTGCGTGGCCTTGCCCAAGCACTCTGCAGCAGGAAGCTGCAAGAGCTTGCTGAAAACAGAACATGGACAGAGACGAATGCTCCCCCTCCGAGGAACGACAGCCCCCCTTTTGGAGGAAACAGGAAACATAGCAAGGCAAGACATAACGTAACAGGCGAACTAAAAGCAGAGACACAGGAGTACGGACAACATAGCCTGAGACAACAAACAGTGGACAACAACAGGCAGTGCAACAACAATGAACAAGTAGGGGAACCTACAGAGAACAGACGGACACGGATCCCATGGGTCAGCAGCATGGGAGACCGTACACACCAGGAGCAGGACAGGACAAACACACACCAGGAGAGCTGACCCAGAACTGAGGCAAAGTCAGCCTTATATACAGGTTCCATGGGTGCAGCAAAGAGGCCACACCCATGGACCAGACAGAGAGGATTAACTCCTGATACACACACAGGGGAGTAACCCAAACAGAATCACAGACACACAGGAACGGAACTGCAGCGGGGAGCTGCAGTATGAGCATGGACAGAAGGTCACAGCCAGAGCTAGCGGCTGTGACACTCCCACCCCTCAAAGCCCCCCCTCTCCTCCCAAAAGCAAAGGGGAAGTAGTGGGGCAACAAACCAAACAGAACTAGGCAAGGGAACGAGAATCTAAGGGGTGACGAGGTACATGGGCAGGAACACAAAGACGACCGAAGCAAGCCCAAGCCCCTGAAAACCAGCCTGCACGGAGAGTCTGCAGCCAGTACGCCAGGGGAAGATAGCTAGCAAATACGGCATACACGTCAGTGAACTGCACCATGAAGTAACCTCCCCCTCCACTCTCCCTCCGGAGAATGACATGTCTGCCAAGAACTGATTGGCCAGACATGCAGACACCCCCTTCCGGAGGAAACAGGAAACATAGCAAGGCAAGACATAACATAACAGGCGAACTAAAAGCAGAGACACAGGAGTACGGACAACATAGCCTGAGACAACAAACATTGGACAACAACAATGAACAAGTAGGGGAACCTACAGAGAACAGACGGACACGGATCCCATGGGTCAGCAGCATGGGAGACAGTACACACCAGGAGCAGGACAGGACAAACACACACCAGGAGAGCTGACAAAGAACTGAGGCAAAGTCAGCCTTATATACAGGTTCCATGGGTGCAGCAAAGAGGCCACACCCATGGACCAGACAGAGAGGATTAACTCCTGATACACACACAGGGGAGTAACCCAAACAGAATCACAGACACACAAGAACGAAACTGCAGCGGGGAACTGCAGTATGAGCGTGGACAGAAGGTCACAGCCAGAGCTAGCGGCTGTGACAACAGGTGCTCAGAAAGTCAGAGCTGCTTCAAAATGCCGAAATTCACTTTTTTGCGCCATAGTTTGTAAACGCTATAACTTTTAGCCAAACCAATAAATATACACTTTTTTTTTTATCAAAGACATGTAGAACAATAAATTTTGAGAAAAATTTATATAGAAATGTAGTTTTTTTAAAAAAAATTTACAACCGAAAGCGAAAAATGTTATTGTTTTGCAAAAATTTCGGTCATTTTTTAATAATATCAAAAAAAGTAAAAATGTCAGCAACAATGAAATACCACCAAAAGAAAGCTGTTTTAGTGAGAAGAAAAGGAGGTAAAATTCATTTGGGTGGTAAGTTGTATGACCGAGCAATAAACTGTGAAAGTAGTCTAGTGCAGAATTGTAAAAAGTCGTCTGGTCATTAAGGGTGTTTAAGCTAGGGAGGTTGAGGTGGTTAAAAAAAAATGTAAAAAAAATGTAAAAAATATATATATATATATATATATATATATATATATTTAAATAAATAAATAATTAAAACTCACCCTCTGCTACACTGTACCGAGCCGGGGATCCAGCTTCACACCACTATTCAAACGCTTCAAACGCTCTGCTGACCCCTAGTGGTGAGAACTGGTGTGTGGAAGTTTTTCATAGTGTCAGCTGCAGCACTTCCAGAATAGCCCCACATGTCATTATGTTTAAAAAAATATATATATTTTTGCCCACTCGGATACCACCCTTTCGCTCAAGGGAGGTGTTTGGGCTGCGGATGTTTCGGTACTTACGGCTTCTCATCCATCAATTACCACCACGCCCTTCTCCCGTCTATTTTTTTGTATGTTTTTTTTTTCAGGTTTAAGTTTGTTAATTTCCAAGTCTATCGCCTTTTACATTTCAGGCGTACATTTATTAATTTCAATGTTTGTCGCCTGTTACGTTTCAGGCTTACGATTATTATTTTCCATGTCTGTAGTCTGTTACATTTCAGACTTACGTTTACTAACTCCTAATGTCTGTCACCTGTCAAGTTTCAGGCTTACGTTTATCAATTTCCATGTCTGCCGCCTGTTACGTTTCAGGCGTATGTTTATTAATTTCCATGTCTGTCACCTGTTACGTTTCAGGCTTACATTTATTAATTTCCATATCTGTCACCTGTTATGTTTCAGGCTTATGTTTACTAACTACTAATGTCTGTCGCCTGTTATGTTTCAGGCTTACGTTTATTAACTACTAGTGTCTGTCGCCTGTTACGTTTCAGGCATACGTTTACTCACTACTAGTGTCTGTCGCCTGTTACGTTTCAGGCGTACTTTTACTAACTACTAGTGTCTGTCCCCTGTTATGTTTCAGGCTTACGTTTACTAACTACTAACGTCTGTCCCCTTTTACATTTCAGGCTTACATTTACTAGATACTAACATCTGTCGCCTGTTAAGTTTCAGGCTTGCATGGTAAATCGCTAATGTTTGTGGCTTCCCTGCTTCAAGTGTTGAGAACTCAATGTCCCGGTCACCCCTTCCATTCAGGGTTAAAAAAAAATATATAAATGTTGCAGATGTTCTGTATTATTTTAATATCTCATGCTTTCTTTCTGGTCATGCAGGTGGCGGAACAAGTAGGGCCTTCCTCTCCAGCATTTCAGTCTCTGATCACGGTCTAAAGGCATACATCTCTTCAGCCAAGTTTCTTGTGTAAAAGTCTTGGTCTATTAATACGGCTAGAAATTACAAAACCGCCTGGAGCGTTAATAGCAAATTTGCACTCCTTCACCCATGGAAGGACATCGACAGGACCTATTATATTATGGCCATACTGGCCTTAGGCTCTCTTACAACACAATTAAATTGTATTTGGCAGGGGTCCAGCATTTCTTCACGGTAGAAGATCCAGTTAGTAGTTTGGTCTGGACGTCTCAAGCGATAAAAGTAACCCTCAGGGGAATACAGAAGAACAGTGAAGGGACTGTCTCAAAGAGACAGCCGATATCAGGGGAACTATTCAGGAATCTCTCTTCCTCCCTAGATAGTAATCCTTTTGGGCCCAATACTAGCATAATTATAAAGGCGGCCATGTATCTCGGTTTCTTCGGTTACCTGAGGCCAGGGGAATTTACTAGTTCTTCTAATAGAACCTAAAGCGTAACCAAGAGTCAGGTAGTACGGTGCAAAGACCGTTATACACTGTATCTCCGGTCCTTCAAAACATCGCAAGTCAGTTCACCAGTGGAAGCCAAGCACTTCCAGTCGTTTTATGATTGGTACCCAGTTAAGGCTTTTCAATAGATTATTGTGGGTTCTTGGTGACTCCGCCCCGGATAGCCCACTACTTCTGTTCAAAGCCCGAGCCATCACCTCATCTCAACTCCCCACGTCCATTCTCTAACGGCTACACCAGGCATCGACCCCCAATGCCATTTCAGATCACTCGTTCCACATTGAGGTTGCATCAGCAACATCAAAGCATCCTGTCATCAGCAAGATAGGACAGCGGCCTTTTCTTGTTTTGACTGATGCATTCCGAGCCCCCATGCAGAGAATTCTGTTGCTCTGTGCAGCTTCTAATACAACAACAAACAAAGCCCTAAGTTGGGGCCCTCGGGATTGAAACTTACTTTATGTAAAAAAAGGTCATCCAGACCAAAAAAAAATCCCTTTAGGGGTCCCAACAAACTGATTATAAAACTACTTCTTTATTTGTACCTTTAAAGTTAAACCTAAAGACGACAGATCATGAACTAATAAAACTATCAGGGACTGGCCATATATCACTTGTGATCTATGAATTGTTGGGAGGACTGGGTGGATGTTTTATTTTTATGTGTATTAAAGGATGTCAAAACCCTATTGTGTACATTGTGGCTTATTTGTATCACCACATATAAATTTGCTCACTGCCAGTGTTCATATAATGTGGCTATTTGTATCACTACGTGCAAGTTACTCACTGCCAGTGTTCATACAATGTGGCTATTTGTATCACCACATGCACGTTGCTCACTGCCAGCGTTCATATAATGTGGCTATTTGTATCACCACATGCAAGTTGCTCACTGCCAGCGTTCATATAATGTGGCTATTTGTATCACCTCATGCAAGTTGCTCACTGCCAGTGTTCATATAATGTAGCTATTTGTATCACCACATGCAAGTTGCTCACTGCCAGCGTTCATATAATGTGGCTATTTGTATCACCACATGTAGATTGCTCACTGTCAGTATTCACATAATGTGGTTATTTATATCACCACATGCGGATTGCTCACTGCAGGCATGCACACAATGTGGCTAATTGTATCACCACATACTGGTTGGTCACTACCAGCATTTAAATAATGTGGCTGTTTGTATTAGCACACTCGTTTGCCAGTGTTCCAGCCCATCCACATATACAAACACTCAGCCTCTTTATCTATTCTCAGCTTGTAGTGCTAATAGTAGTCAGCCCTGTCTAAAAACACACACACATTAACACTACCCCTCCTGACATGTTTCGCCGCAGTTGCCACTTCGTCAGGGGAATAGGGGTATAGTGATCGCGCGCTGTTAGACGCCCTCTTACATAGTCAACCAAACCTCGCCCTGGAACTCACCACCAATAGCCTACAGATCAGCGGGACCTGACCTCTCCAGTGGGCAGAGTGGTGCACTCATCACCAAGTGCTAGCCACTCCTCTTTTTGCCTACGTCACTACAGTCCATCAGTATACGCTAATCATACCTCTCCAGTGGGCGGAGCGGCGCACTCGTCACCAAGCGTTAGCCACTCCTCTTTTTACCTGCGTCACTACAGCCCATAAGCATGCGCTAAACAGTAAAGGAACGGCACTTGTTTTTATCCGCAGTGACAAGGCTAGACAGTGAAAGATGTGGATGCATAATGACATGTATTCATCTCTTAACACTTATGTCAAGGGCACAGTGAAATCGCAATCATTCTGGCATAATTTGGATTGCGATAACTAGTTGCTCTAGTTGCCAGATTTAAACAATAGTAGTTTTGTATATATTTAAAACATATCAGTGACTGATTATATATGGTCCATAGATACTGGTATCGCAATAATCCGCATCAATAAGTAGATGCCAAAATATAATCCACCTCACATGGACTACCAAATCAAATGCCCAAGACACATACTAGCAAGATGATATATCACTGTGTGTGGTATGCATCTTCAATGCAACCATTGTCTGTTTGATTATTGGAATAACTCTCTACCTATTAACACACACTTATCGACTATGTAGTGGGTTCCTGGATGTAGGCAGAGGTCCTCTTGTTGTAAATTTATGAGGATATGGTGGGTCCAGGTTTTGAGTCCTGGGTTTATAACATAACCATACAGGGGGCGTATAGAGACACGATCAACCGTCTCTTAGTTTATTTTAATAGGTCACCAATTTAATGACCTCATCAAAAATAATGTATATAGTATCCATAGTAAGAGATATAGTGGCAATTTGTCCTATGGGTCAAATGACCCTATAATTACATGCCAGTATATATTTGTAATGGCAGTTCACTAGATAAAAGCCGTATACGAAAAGTCTTCATTTAGGCCACTTGGCCACTTGTTATTATGGACATATGATATATGTCTATATAGGGAGGTGTACTTTTCTGTATTTATAGCACCAATGTGACCTGAAATTCTTCTCCTTAGTTCCTGTACAGTCTTACCCACATAAAGTTTAGGGCAGGTACATGATGCAACGTAACCAATGCCACTGCTGCGGCAATTGAAAAAATCCCTGATGATGTATTCGCGTCCATCCACTGGGTTTGTAAATCCTTTAATTCTGGGTAAAAACCTACAAAAAGTACAGTTCCCAAAGGGGAAAGAGACCACAGTTTTTGATTTTAGCCACGTTCCATTTTCAATTTGTGCTTTTGGGAGGAAGCTGTGGACCAGCTGATCTCTCAGATTGGGTCCTCGTCTATATGTAATACTCGGAAAAGATGGTATTACCCCATGTAAGTCTGGGTCACTCATTTTGTTGGGACTTCTAAGGGGATTTTTTTTTGGTCTGGGTGACCTTTTGTACATAAAGTGTCTTTGCAGCTTCGGCTCGGTTTTTGCCCCCTTATAGGCCTACCCACGGCAATGGCAAAGGGCACAACTCAACCATTCAGTCAGGTCAACTAAGACACATCCAGTTAGGTTAGGTTAGTCTTGGTGTTATCTCCCTAGGGTTTCCAGGCATTTTGTGGCTGTAGCCATAACCACAAGTAGTTAAGGCTGATGAGTCAGCCTGTATTTGTGGGAGGGGCGGAGGCCTTCATAAACGAGGCACAGCCTCACCCACAGGCATGTGTTCTCAGGTGCCCCACCCTCCCTCCCCTTTTCATTTTTATTTCCATGGGGTATGCCCCCTTATAGGCCTACTTACGGCAATGGCAAAGGGCACAACTCAGCCATTCAGTCAGGTCAACTAAGACACGTCCAGTTAGGTTAGGTAAGTCTTGGTGTTATCTCCCTAGGGTTTCCAGGCATTCTGTGGCCGTAGCCAAGACCACAAATACATTATATATATATATATATATATATATATATATATATATATACATATACATATACATATATACATATATACATATATACATATACATATACATATACATATATACATATACATATACAGTCATGTGAAAAAATTAGGACACCCTTTGAAAGCATGTGGTTTTTTGTAACATTTTTAATAAATGGTTATTTCATCTCCGTTTCAACAATACAGAGAGATTAAAGTAATCCAACTAAACAAAGAAAACTGAAGAAAAGTATTTTCAAGATCTTCTGTAAATGTCATTCTACAAAAATGCCTATTCTAACTGAGGAAAAGATAGGACACCCTCACATGTATTCCCTCTTAAATTGGCTCAGATCTCACACAGGTATATCACACCAGGTGCACATAATTAGTAGATCGTTACTCTGCATGTTGAATGAGGCTTGCCCTATTTAAACCTCAGACATTTAGTTTGGTGTGCTCCTGACTGTTGAAGTGAGTGAGCACCATGGTGAGACAAAAGAGCTGTCAGAGGACTTCAGAAAAAAGATTGTAGCAGCCTATGAGTCTGGGAAGGGATTTAAAAAGATCTCCAAAGATTTTGAAATCAGCCATTCCACTGTCCGGAAGATAGTCTACAAGTGGAGGGCTTTCAAAACAACTGCCAACATGCCCAGGACTGAGTCGCCCCAGCAAGTTCACCCCAAGAGCAGACCGCAAGATGCTAAAAGAGGTCTCCAAAAACCTAAAGTGTCATCTCGAGAACTACAGCAGGCTCTGGCTACTGTTGATGTAGAAGTACATGCCTCTACAATCAGAAAGAGACTGTACAAGTTTAACTTGCATGGGAGGTGTGCAAGGAGGAAACCTTTGCTTTCCAAGAGAAACATCGAGGCCAGACTGACATTTGCCAGAGATAAAGTTGACAAAGACCAGGACTTCTGGAATAATGTTCTTTGGACAGATGAGTCCAAAATTGAATTATTTGGACACAACAGCAGAGGACATGTTTGGCGTAAACCAAACACAGCATTCCAAGAAAAGAACCTCATACCAACTGTGAAGCATGGAGGTGGAAGTGTCATGGTTTGGGGCTGCTTTGCTGCAGCAGGACCTGGTCAGCTCACCATCATAGAATCCACGATGAATTCTACTGTGTATCAGAAGGTGCTTGAAGAACATGTGAGACCATCAGTTAGAAAATTAAAGCTGAAGCGGAACTGGACCATGCAACATGACAATGACCCAAAACATACTAGTAAATCAACCAAAGATTGGCTGAAAAAGAAGAAATGGAGAGTCCTGGAATGGCCAAGTCAAAGTCAGATTTGAATCCCATTGAGATGCTGTGGGGTGACTTGAAAAGGGCTGTACGTGCAAGAAACCCCTCAAACATCTCACAGCTGAAAAAGTTCTGCATTGAGGAGTGGGGTAAAATTTCCTCAGACCGATGTCGAAGACTGGTAGATGGCTACAAGAACCGTCTCACTGCAGTTATTTCAGCCAAAGGAGGTAACACTCGCTATTAGGGGCAAGGGTGTCCTATCTTTTTCCTCAGTTAGAATAGGCATTTTTGTAGAATGACATTTACAGAAGATCTTGAAAAGACTTTTCTTCAGTTTTCTTTGTTTAGTCGGATTACTTTAATCTCTCTGTATTGTTGAAACGGAGATGAAATAACCATTTATTAAAAATGTTACAAAAAACCACATGCTTTCAAAGGGTGTCCTAATTTTTTCACATGACTGTACATATATACATATATACATACATTTATACTAGCAAGATGACCCGGCTTCGCACTGGTAAATTTCCACTATTTCATTTAACCCCTTAAGGACCCGTGACGTACATGTACGTCATACGTAGACTGGACTTAAAGACCCGTGATGTCACAAGGTCCACCGGGCGCTGGGGCACGATCGGGGGGAATCGCAGCACCATGGCTGCTCTTACCGGCAGGCATTAAAATATCCAAACTTTGTGAGAGTAGCTCTTGGTACACCCACATGTTATGAATTTACGAAGAGAAATATTCCCGGATAGAACCCCTGAATGCCCCTCATCCTCGGAGTTAGTGGAAAGATCATGTGGGACTTACTGCACCCACTGCTGGATAAGGGTTACCACCTCTATGTGGATAACTATTATACCAGCATACCCCTATTTATGTCCCTAACTGCCAGAGGTACTATGGCTTGCGGCACAGTACGCAAAAATCAGAGAGGCCTCCCTAGATCCTTGGTAGGGCAACCACTGATGAAGGGTGAAAGTAGGGCTCTCCTCCATGAGAACATGCTGGTGGTTAAGAACAAGGACAAGAGGGATGTCCTTTTATTGACCACCATTCACACTAACACCAGCTCCCCTGCCCCTGTACGTGGTACCACAACCACTACCCCCAAACCCATTTGTATCCTGGACTACAACAGGCACATGAGAGGGGTGGATCTTTCCAATCAACTTTTGAAGCCCTACAATGCCACACAAAAAAACTAAAGTGTGATGCAAAAAGCTGGCCGTACACATTGTTTAGAGGGCAATGTGCAATGCGTATGTGCTTTTTCAATCTGCCGGCCACACAGGGACGTTCCTTCATTTCCAAGAGGTGGTTATCAAGGCCCCAATTTTTCAAAGCCAGGCCGGGGAGGGTCACAGTACTTCAGGAAGTCATGGTGCCTGTGTTGTACCAGGGCAATATTTTCCAGGTCAAGTCTCCCAGACAGCAAGGAAGGGAAGGACCCAAAAAAGATGCAGGGTGTTTTACAAAAGTGGGATAAGGAAAGACACCATTTACACTGCAAAACCTGCCCTGAAAAACATGGCCTGTGCATGGAGGAGTGTTTTAAAATCTACTACCCATCCATGGAGCATTAATTTAATTTCATCCATGATGTACACTGTAGTTTTACCACCTTATATCTCTGATTTTGTCCCATAGCTTACAGATCCACTTTTCACCAACCACTACATATTAATTTCTGTGAAACACCTGTTAGGTCAAAAGTACTCTTTCCACCACTTAAAATGTTCGTACGGGGGTGCTCTTTCCAAAATGGGGTCACTTCCTGGGGACCTGAGGAATTTTTTTAATGTAACATGGCACCTAAAATCCATGTCTGCCAATTCAGAATTTTTTTAATGTAGCATGGCACCTAAAATCCATGTCTGCCAATTCAGGCAAGCCAAATTCACATTTAGCTGTTTGCCTGCTATGCGCCTATACAGCAGGCTACACGCACATACAGGGTATTTCCTGAATGGGGAGAAAATGGGGAACACATACTGGGGTGCATTTTCTCTTCTAACCGCTTGTGGAAAAAAAAAATGGGGTCTGCTAATAATTTTATTTTTTTTTTAAATGTGTGCTTTGAAATTCTTTAACAAGTGTTTCTGCCTTCTGAGAGACATCTGTTTGATGAAAAGTACCCTTTCCACCACTTAAATTGTTTGTACAAGGGTGCTATTTCCAAAATGGGGTCCCTTATTGGGTTTTTAATTTCTGGGGACCTCAGGAATCTTTTAAATGCCACATGGCACAACCTTTGCAGCCATTGAGAAAATCAGAAAACCATAGATGGGGGTGTAACTATATCGCCAATATGTCCAGGGCCGAATCAAGAAAGATCTTTGAGTTTGACACATTAATTCCTGTTGGTCTGAATGCAGAGATGGAACTTTTTGGCTTCTTGTAGTTTTTTAGGGCGAGTGCCCATCGATGACGGGACATCGAGGTCTGGCTGTTTATCAGCCCCTCCTTGGTAGGCCCCCATCCTTTTAACCTCATCAATTGTCTTGAGAAATGAAGACATGGAAGTATAATTAATAGATGCTAAGGAAAAACAAAAAGAATGGCACTGGAAAAAGTATTCTCCTTTTTTGGGAAATAATAATGGTTGAAATAAATATAGAATCAACTATCACTGTAACATGTAAGATAAGGGCAAAGAAAACAATAATTGAAAAATACTAATTAGGAGAAAATCAACTTCATATCTATTACGGATTTTTTTTATATTTTTTCTCATATTTTTTCCATTTTTTTATAAATTGATGGTTAAAATTATTATTTTAAATGACTATACACACAAATGGGGCTCCATTGTAAGCGTTTTACTATTTAAAAATGCATATAAAATGCTTGTGAACCACATGTGCATTTTTTCCATATAATAATGCAAGTGGTAAAATATAAATATATCAATTACAATATGGTTGTTGAATTAGAGATGTATTTGTAATTCCACCTATTTTTGTGTTATTGAGGATATAGGGGGTTGCGATAATTCAAGTGGAACAAATAAGATCCATTCTATACATTATTAGTATATATACATTATTTAGTTATAACTAACACCTCCTTCACAATTAAGATTCCCCTTTAAAAGAATTTGATCCAACAGTATACTGTCCACCACTGATGAAGGAGCATGTGGCTCCGGAACGCGTTTGGTTTGGTTTCTATATACGGCAGTGTTTATATCCACCATCAAAAATACCAGATTTATGAAATCAAATTGTCCGTAACAAGGAAGGAGCGCTCCTTAGTCTCTAACCTCCGACCAAGCACTACGGAGCAGTAAGGACCGGCATCCCCGCAATACGTGGGACGCCGAACACAGCGGAGACATAAAAGGTGCTCTGATTTTAGCCGATGCCTATGCTCTGTACGCAAGCTGCAAGACTGCATGGATAGAGTGGTAATGTAACAACTTGTCTGTTTATTAATAAGTGACATTTTGCAACAATTATAACAAGTGGCTATATGCAATTCTCATTGAAAGAAGATACTAACTATCTAAAGTAAATATCAAGAGAAATATGAGAATAATGTTCTAAACTGTACCACATTTATGTGCGATCATGTGATGTACCAAACACCCTAAGTCAGAGTTTCTCAAATAGTGGGGCGAGGCTCCATAAAGGGGGGCTCCAGGTGACAGGAGATGAACGCTTCCACTGTGGAAGCGTTCATCTCCATAGTGATCTGTATCGCCGTCTTCTGGACAGCGATACAGATCGCTGTGCTGTGCGGCAGGGGAGGGAGAGGCGTCTCCCTCCCCTGCTCCTCTGATAGGCTGTGGGCCTTGTGCCGGCAGCCTATCAGAGCGGTTCATGCGGCGCGATGATGTCATCGCGCCGCCTGAGCAGAGTGCAGAGCGGGACACAGGCCGGAAGAGGCCTGCCTCCAGCGCTTCCAGGGAGGGGGGGGAGCCTGCACATAATTTGGGGGGCGGAGAGAGCCTGCACATGATTTGGGGGAGGGCGAAGCCTGGACCCTGCACATGATTTGGGGGAGGGGTTAATGTAGCCTGCACATGATTGGGGAGGGGTTAATGGAGCCTGCACATGATTTGGGGGGTTAATGGAGCCTGCACATGATTTGGGGGAGGGGGTTAATGGAGCCTGCACATGATTTGGGGGGTTAATGGCCCTCACCTGTGGGGAGATTGGTTTACTTATAACAATTTTATAGACAAATGATACTATTTACAGTTGTGCGGGGGGCGCGAAATGTTTTCTTCTTCCTAGGGGGGGCATGACAGAAAATAATTGAGAAGCACTGCCCTAAGTGAACATTGCAGACAGCTCATCTCATCATATTGATTCATTTAATCTGATTTATTTGTGTATAACTACTATATACTGACTATACCAATACATGGTCAGATAACGTGTACACACAGTACCACCTGTCCACTAAGAGTTCACCCATAATTTGGTAAAGAGCGTGTGCACATTATCAATCTATATAATATATTGTCTTTTTTAAGAAGATATTTTTAACTTTTTAGTTTTTATTCAATTTTTTTTTGGGGGGATAATGTTTATTTATGTACTCAGCATATAGATACTACCTCTGAATGTGTTCTATATTATAGATATGATTAAACTGGTTCACTTTTTACATCTGTGGTGGCAATTTCACTGCAATAACCAGATAATTGAGTGTCCTCCATATCTTCTAATTCTTTGATACCTGATTCTTGGGTGTTGCCAAGGGAGAGTGCACCTAATCCATGTAGTTTGTGCTGGTTGAGCAACTGTAATTGCTCGTATTTCTTAAAATCCATATTTTGCTGTTTGACTCTAGAGCCCTGCTGTGCACCCATACATCATGTTTTTGAGCACATATAGGGTGTTGCCGTATTCGGGGAGAAATGGGGAACGAAATGTGGGGTGCATTTTGTCCCTTGAGAAAGTGAAAAATGTGGGTGTAAAGCAACTTTTTCTGGAAAAATTTTAAATTTTTCCTTTTCACAGCAAAGTTTTTCCTAATTCTGTACAACACCTGATGGGTCAAAGTGCTCAGTACACACAACATTTTAAGATTTGTTTCTAAACTTCTAAGCCTTCTAACGTCTCAAAAAAATAAAATGTAATTTTCAAAATGCTCCAAACATGAAGTAGACATATAGGGAATGTAAAGTAATAACTATTTTTGGAGGTATTACTATCTATTATAAAAGTAGAGAAATTGAAATTTGCAAATTTGTAAATTTTTCAAAATCTTTAGTAAATTTGGTATTTTTTTATAAATAAAAATGAAATATTTTGACTTAATTTTACCACTGTCATGAAGTACATCATAAAAAGGTAGTCGGCACTGGATCCCTGTGCGTGCCGGCACGGGAAGGAAGGAATTCCAGGATGTAGTTCAAGAGGTCCCAGCAAGCGCTTGGAGTCTTCAGTTTAAGTATTCTTTATTATATAAATATCGATATCTCAGAATAATGAAGGCTAGATTAGCCAAAACGCGTCCATTATTCTGAGATATCGATGTTATATAATAAAAAATACTTAAACTGAAGGCTCCAAGCGCCTGCATGAAGTACAATATGTGACAAAAGAACAATCTCAGAATGACCTGGATAAGTAAAAGCATTTTAAAGTTATGACCACATAAAGTGATACATGTCAGATTTGCTTAAAATGGGCTGGTCCTTAAGGAGAAAAATGGAAGGGTCCTTAAGGGGTTAATGTTTGTGTTTGAGGTTTAAAATCCACAGTTTCCCCATAACAGTGACCTCTACAGCACCCCTCCCCCTTAACTTTGACTTCCACAGCAGCCTGCCCCATTAACAGTGACCTTCACAGTGGCCCACCCTGCTGTGACCTTCACAGACCCCCACCCCTATAACAGTGTTCTCCACAACAGCCTGTCTCCTTAAAAGTGACCTCCACAGAGGCCCACCTCCTTAACAATGACATCCACAGCACTTCGCCCTTTTATCAGTGACCTCCAAAGTATACCACCCCTTAAAAGTGACCCACAGAACGCCTTCTTAACTGTGAGCCCCACAGTGCTCTGCCCCCTTTACACTGACCTACACAGTGACCAGCCCCTGAAATGTGACATGTGACCTACACAGTGGGCCTCCCCCTCAAAAGAAACCACTAAAGTGCCCTGCCCCCTTAAAAGTGACCTTCACAGAACCCCACCCACTTAACACTGACCTCCACAGTGACCCTCCACAGCAATCTACCCCTTAACATTGACCTCCAGAGCAGCATGCACTCTTAACAATGACCTCTGCTCAGCAGCCGCCCCTTAACAGTGACCTCCACAGAATTCTGTCCCCTTAACAGTGACTCTCCAAAGACCCCACTTCTCCTTAAGAGTTACCTCTAGCAGTGAAGCAAAATGGCTGAGTTGTTATGGAAACCTGGTGTAACTGTGTATGTCAAGACTGAAGGACCTGCAAGTTTCTATTGGATAATAGGGGTCATGTGACTGTGTGAATGACAGTTTGAATGTGAGTGAAGCTGCAAGCTCCTATTGGCTAATATAATTTTTGGGAAAATCTCAGGAACGGTACGTCCTAGAGAGCTGAAACCTGATCTAAAACCTTCCCGGACACCTGATATACCAAATTTGCTGCAGATCGGTCCAGTCGTTTGGCCCTGCATAAAGAACAGACAGACAGAAATTAATTTTTATGTATAGCAGATATATATATGTTCTGTCTTCCTACACCTTTACATAGTGTGCAGTCTGACAGCATAAACCATTCCTGTCTTCCAAATAAGAGGACTATTCTTTGTGGTCTAACTTGTTTATTGGTCAACAGGTTGTACTCTCTGCGTGATGCGCGTGAGTGAGAGATTGTACAAGTGTGCAGTAAAACTACAAGAATACAAATAACATGTATATGTATTAAGCATAGCGTAGCATGTACTATAAAATTACATTAACACTGAAGCACATGGAAAAATGGCTGCCTATACATGAAATTGCATGTGAAGCTAACAGAAATTGTTACTCCCTGAGTAACAATTCTAACTAGCTGAACAGCTCTGCATAACATAATGTCCCTGAAACAAAGGTAGATCTTTCACTAGATTTACAAGGATGGTGGAGTTTGAGAAGGAGACATGCATAGGACAGCTCTGCTGATGTGCCCTGGTGACTGGAGGCTTTTCTTTCACAGGATGCTTTCCACTCCCACAATGCTTTGCACCACCTACAATGCAGAAGTCTTTGTAACAAGAAAAACAAAGTGTAATACAACTTAACACCGCTAGATGGTGCCATAACCACATTAACCCCTTCTGGACACATGACGTACTGGTACGGTACCGCGGGGATCAGAGTCTAAATGTCCCCAAAGTTATACATTTTAACCCCCCCCTGCAGCCCCCAATCATATTATGGCTGCGGGGGTGCAGGGGGGGTGGTTGTGGGTGGCAGGAAGCAGTGCGGGAGGCAATAGCGATCCCCCGCTCGCCTCCTCTGTATTCTTCCCTGGTGTCTAGTGGATCTATCAGAGTGTCAGCACATTGCTGACACTCTGATAGAAATGGCTGGCATCTGTGCTTGCTCAGATGCCAACAGTTTAACCCCTTCCATACCGCGGTCCATACGGACTGCGGTTCGGAAGGGGTTAACAGGGAGGGAGCACCCTCCCTCTCCCATCAGGGGTCTGCTGTGCCTTTGCAGCCTCCCGACATGATGGGATCGCAGAGGGAGGGAGCCCCCCTACCTCCCTTTCCATTGCCCGCTGCTCTGTTCTGGCAGCGGGTGATGGTTGCCATGGAAGCAGGACGCTTTCAGAAGCGCCCTGCTCTCCATGGTGCTGAAAGTCTGAATAGACCTGCTAAAGGTCTATTCAGACTTTGTAAAGTAAAAAATACAGCACAGTGCACTGTATAGTGTACTGTACTGTATTATACAGACACTAGATCCACTGGATCTACAAGAACCAAGTGGGTCTGGGTCAAAAAAAATGTAAAAAAGTGAAAAAAAAAAGTAAAAAAATAAATAAAAAATAAATAAAATAAAATACACTACACATATTATGTATCGCCACGTCCGTAAAAACCTTCTCTATAAAAATATCACATGACTGAACCCCTCTAAAAGTGTAATACAAAGTGATCAAAAAGGCGTATGCCTCCCAAAATAGTACCGATCAAACCGCCATCTCATCCCGCAAAGAATGAGCCCCTACCTAAAATAATTGCCCAAAAAATAAAAAAAACTATGCCTTTCCGACTAAAACATGATTTTTTTTGTTTCAAAAATGCTTTTTAGTGTTAAATGTAAAAAATAAATTTAAACCGGATTCCAAAAAAGTCGGGACACTATACAAATCGTAAATAAAAACTGAATGCAATGATGTGGAGGTGCCAACTTCTAATATTTTATTCAGAATAGAACATAAATCACGGAACAAAAGCTTAAACTGAGAAAATGTACCATTTTAAGGGAAAAAATATGTTGATTCAGAATTTCATGGTGTCAACAAATCCCCAAAAAGTTGGGACAAGGCCATTTTCACCACTGTGTGGCATCTCCCCTTCTTCTTACAACACTCAACAGACGTCTGGGGACCGAGGAGACCAGTTTCTCAAGTTTAGAAATAGGAATGCTCTCCCATTCTTGTCTAATACAGGCCTCTAACTGTTCAATCGTCTTGGGCCTTCTTTGTTGCACCTTCCTCTTTATGATGCGCCAAATGTTCTCTATAGGTGAAAGATCTGGACTGCAGACTGGCCATTTCAGTACCCGGATCCTTCTCCTACACAGCCATGATGTTGTGATTGATGCAGAATGTGGTCTGGCATAGTGTTGAGCGCGAATATTCGAATTTCGAATTTTTATCGCGAATATCGCAACTTCGATAATTCGCGAATATTGCGAATATATCGCTATATATTCGCAATTTCGAATATTCGTTTTTTTTTTTTTTTTTTTAGTTGTTAATTCTTGTTGCTCTCTGGTTGTCTTCCCAGTTCCCACTTCCCAAAAGCTGTTCTTACCTGTCCGGAGGATTCCTGGCTCCCTGCCCGCTTTAATCATTGCCCGTTGCCGCTTCTGCTGACTTCCCATGTGCATGGGAACGCCTCCATGCTAAAGTGTACTGTCGGATGTGAGAATCACGATCTCACAAATTTGACTAAGTTGTAATCGCAATGCGATTAATATAACCTGAATTATTCGCATTGCGATATTCATTCTATTCTAGCAATACAACCATTAGGAACTTAGCTCTAAGATCAATTCGCAATGCGATTATATGTTCGCCTCGCGAATGAAACTTAGAGCTGACCGAGTTCCTAATGGTTGTATTGCTGGAATATAACGAAGATTGAGAATATAGTACTATATTCGTGAATTCGAGATATTCTCAATCTTCGTTCTATTCTAGCAATATACATCCATTAGGAACTTAGCTCTAAGATCAATTCGCAATGCGAGTATATGTTCGCCTCGCGAATAAAACTTAGAGCTGAGTTCCTAATGGTTGTATTGCTGGAATAGAACGAAGATTGAGAATATCTCGAATTCACGAATATAGCACTATATTCTCAATCTTCGTTATATTCCAGCAATACAACCATTAGGAACTCGGTCAGCTCTAAGTTTCATTCGCGAGGCGAACATATAATCGCATTGCGAATTGATCTTAGAGCTAAGTTCCTAATGGATGTATTGCTAGAATAGAACGAAGATTGAGAATATCTCGAATTCACGAATATAGCACTATATTCTCAATCTTCGTTGTATTCTAGCAATACAACCATTAGGAACTCAGATCTAAGATGTAATCGCAATGCGATTAATACAGGTTATATTAATCGCATTGCGAATGAAACTTAGAGCTGGGTTCCTAATGGTTGTATTGCTAGAATAAAAGAAGATTGAGAATAGGAACCCAGCTCTAAGTTTCATTCGCAATGCGATTAATATAACCTGTATTAATCGCATTGCGAATGAAACTTAGATCTGAGTTCCTAATGGTTGTATTGCTAGAATATAACGAAGATTGAGAATATAGCGCTATATTCGTGAGATATTCGTTATCTTTGTCAATTCTAGCAATACAAGTTAACCATTAGGAACTCAGATCTAAGTTTCATTCGCGACGCGAATATATATTCGCGTAAAATTCGCAATATATAAAATCATGACGAATATTCGATTTCGACGAATATATGACGAATATTCAATCGAATATTCGCGAAATATCGCGAAATCGAATATGGCACCTCCCGCTCATCACTAGTCTGGCATTATCTTGTTGAAAAATGCAGGGTCTTCCCTGAAAGAGATGACGTCTGGATGGGAGCATATGTTGTTCTAGAACCTGAATATATTTTTCTGCATTGATGGTGCCTTTCCAGACATGCAAGCTGCTCATGCCACACGCACTCATGCAACCCCATACCATCAGAGATGCAGGCTTCTGAACTGAGCGTTGATAACAACTTGGGTTGTCCTTGTCCTCTTTGGTCCAGATGACATGGCGTCCCAGATTTTCAAAAAGAACTTTGAATCGGATTCGTGACTCGTCTGACCACAGAACAGTCTTCCATTTTTCCACACTCCATTTTAAATGATCCCTGGCCCAGTGAAAACGCCTGAGCTTGTGGATCTTGCTTAGAAATGGCTTCTTCTTTGCACTGTAGAGTTTCAGCTGGCAACGGCGGATGGCACGGTGGATTGTGGTCACTGACAATGGTTTCTGGAAGTATTACTGAGCCCATTCTGTGATTTCCTTTACAGTAGCATTCCTGTTTGTGGTGCAGTGTCGTTTAAGGGCCCGGAGATCACGGGCATCCAGTATGGTTTTACGGCCTTGACCCTTACGCACAGAGATTGTTCCAGATTCTCTGAATCTTCGGATGATGTTATGCACAGTTGATGATGATAGATGCAAAGTCTATGCAATTTTTTGCTGGGTAACACATTTCTGATATTGCTCCACTATCTTTCGGCGCAAAATTGTGGGAATTGGTGATCCTCTACCCATCTTGGCTTCTGAGAGACACTGCCACTCTGAGAAGCTCTTTTTATACCCAATCATGTTGCCAATTGACCGAATTAGTGTTAATTGGTCTTCCAGCTCTTCGTTATGCTCAAATTTACTTTTCCAGCCTCTTATTGCTACTTGTCCCAACTTTTTTGGGATTTTTTGACACCGTGAAATTTTGAATCAACATATTTTTCCTTTAAAATGATACATTTACTCGGATTAAACGTTTGATCTGTCATCTACGTTCTATTACAAATTAAATATTGACATTTGCCATCTCCACATCTTTGCATTCAGTTTTTATTCACAATTTGTTTAGTGTCCCAACTTTTTGTCTAAAAAGTAGACATATTGGGTATCTCCACGTCCTATAGAATCTGCTCTATAAAAAATATCACATGACCTAACCCCTCAAGTAAACACTGTAAAAAAAAAAAAAAAAAAACTTTGTCAAAAAGCTATTTTTTTGTCACCTTATATCACAAAAAGTGTAATAGCAAGCGATCAAAAAGTCATTTGACCCCCCAAATAGTGCCAATCTAACATTCACCTCATCCCGCAAAGATTATACCCAACCTGAGACAATTTCCTAAAAACTGAAAAAAATATGGCTCTCAGACTGTAGAGACACTAAAACATGTTTTTTATTGTTTCAAAAAGGATATTATTGTGTAAAACCAAAATAAACAAAAAAAGGTATACATATTATGTATCACCGCATCCATAAGGACATGCTCTATAAAAATATTAAATGACCTAACCCCTCAGGTGAACGCCGTAAACATAAAAATAAAAACATTGTCAAAAAAGCCATTTTTTTGTCACCTTACATCACAAAAAGTGTAATATCAAGCGATCAAAAAGTCATATGCACCCCAAGATAGTACCATTCAAAACACCATCTTATCCCGCAAAAAAATGAGCCCCTACATAGGACAATCGCCCAAAAAGTAAATAAAATATGTCTCTCAGACTATGGAGACACTAAAACATGATTTTTTTTTTGTTTTAAAAAATGATATTATTGGGTAAAACTTATATATATATATATAATAAATAAATAGATATAAATAAATAAAAAGTATACATATTATGTATCACCGCATCCGTCACAACCTGCTCTATAAAAATAACACATTACCTAACCCCTCAGCTGAACACAGCAAAAAATAAAAATAAATACGGTGTCAAAAGCCATTTTTGTCACTTTACATCACAAAAAGTGTAATAGCAAGCGACCAAAATGTCATATGCACCCCAAGATAGTACCAATCAAACCGATATCTCATCCCGCAAAAAATGAGCCCCTAACTAAGACAGTCGCCCAAAAAATAAAAAATAAACTATGGCTTTCAGAATGTGGAGACACTAAAAAATCATGTTTTTCAAAAATGCTTTATTATGTAAAACTGAAACAAAAAGTCATAGTTGGTATTGTCGCGTCTGTAACAACCTGCTCTATAGAAATAGCACACAATCTAACCTGTCAGTTCAACAATGTAAATAACAAAAAATACAAAACGGTCCCAAAACAGCTATTTTTTTTTCAGCTATTAAAAATTTTCCAGTTTAATCTGTTTTTCCAGTAACAAAGCTTCTCTAGTTTGCACAAACACCCCATATGTGGTCGTAAACTGCTGTATGGCCAAACGGCAGGGCGTAGAAGGAAGGGAATGCCATATGGTTTTTGGAAGGCAGATTTTGCTGGACTGGTTTTTTGACAATATGTCCCATTTGAAGCCCCCCTGATGCACCCCTACAGTAGAAACTCCAAAAAAGTGACCCCATTTTGGAAACTACGGGATAAGGTGTCAGTTTTGTTGGTACTATTTTAGGGTAAATATGATTTTTGCTTGCTCTATATTACACTTTTTTTGAGGCAAGGTAACAAAAAATTGAAATTCTGAAATTTCATCTGCATTTGCCAGTAACTCCTGTGGAACACCTAAAGGGTTAATAAAGTTTGTAAAGCTGGTTTTGAATACCTTGAGGGGTGTAGTTTCTTAGATGGAGTCACTTTTATGGAGTTTCTACTCTGGGGGGGAATCAGTGGGCTTCAAATGGGACATGGTGTCAAAAATCCAGTCCAGCAAAATCCGCCTTCCAAAAACCATATGGCGTTCCTTTCCTTCTGCGCCCTTCCGTTTGGCCATACAGCAGTTTACAAACACATATTGGGTGTTTGTGCAAACTACAGAATCGGGGCAATAAATATTACGTTTTGTTTGGCTTTTAATCCTTGCTTTTTTACTCGAAAAATTAATTAAAATGGAAAATTTTCAAAAAAATCGAAATTCAGAAATTTTCTCTCCATTTTCCATTAACTCTTGTGGAAAACATAAAGGGTTAATGACGTTTGTAAAATCAGTTTTGAATACCTTGAGGGGTGTAGTTTCTAGAATGGGGTCGGTTTTGGGTGGTTTCTATTATGTAAGCTTCACAAAGTAACTTCAGACCTGAACTGGTCCCTAAAAAGTGGGTTTTTAAAAATTTCTGAAAAATTTCAAGATTTGCTTCTAAACTTTTAAGCCTTTTAACGTCCCCAAAAAAGGAAATGGCATTCCCAAAATGATCGATACATGAAGTAGACATATGGGGAATTTAAATGAATAACTTTTTTTGGTGGTATTACTATGTATTATAGAAGTAGAGAATAGTGTTGAGCGCGAATATTCGAATAGCGAATTTTTATCGCTAATATCGCAACTTCGATAAATCGCAACACTGATATAACACGAATATAGCGCTATATATTCGCAATTTCGAATATTTGTTTTTTTTTAGTTGTTAATCCTTGTTGCTCTCTGGTTGTCTTCCCACTTCCCAAACTGTTCTTACCTGTCCAGAGGATTCCTGGCTCCCTACCCGCTCCAGTTAATGCCTGTTGCCGCTTCTGCCGACTTCCTGTGTGCATGGAGCGCCCCCATCCCAATGGGAACGCCTCCATGCTTAAATGTACTGTCGGATGTGAGAATCACGATCTCACAAATTTGACTAAGTTGTAATCGCAATGCGATTAATATAACCTGAATTATTCGCATTGGGATATTCGTTATATTCTAGCAATACAACCATTAGGAACCCAGCTTTAAGTTGAATTCACAATGCGAACATATACTAGCATTGCGAAATCAACTTAGAGCTGAGTTCCTAATGGCTGTATTGCTAGAATATAACGAAGATAGAGAATATAGTGTTCTATTCGTGAATTCGTAATATTCGTCGTCTTCATTATATTCTAGCAATACAACCATTAGGAATTTAGCTCTAAGATCAATTCGCAATGCGAGTATATGTTCGCTTCGCAAATGAAACTTAGAGCTGGGTTCCTAATGGCTGTTGCTAGAATATAATGAAGATTGAGAATATAGTGCTATATTCGTGAATTCGTGATATTTGTCACCTTCGTTATATTCTAACAATAAAACCATTAGGAACTTAGCTCTAAGATCAATTCACAATGCGAGTATACGTTCGCTTTGCGAATGAAACTTAGAGCTGGGTTCCTAATGGTTGTTGCTAGAATATAACGAAGATTGAGAATATAGTGCTATATTCGTGAATTCGTGATATTCGTCATCTTCGTTATATTCTAGCAATACAACCATTAGGAACTCAGATCTAAGTTGTAATCGCAATGCGATTAATATAACCTGTATTAATCGCATTGTGATTGCAACTTAGATCTGAGTTCCTATTGGCTGTATTGCTAGAATATAACAAAGATTAGGAACTCAGCTCTAAGTTTAATTTGCGATGCGAATATAAATCCGCGTAACATTCGCAATATATAGAATAATGACGAATATTTGATTTCGACGAATATATGCCGAATATTCAATCGAATATTCGCAAAATATAGCTAAATCGAATATGGCACCTCCTGCTCATCACTAGTAGAGAAATTGAAACTTGGAAAATTGCATATTTTTCTAAATTTTTGGTAAATTTGGTATTTTTTTTATAAATAAAAATGAAATTTTTCGACTTCATTTTACCACTCTCATGAAGTACAATATGTGACGAAAACACAATCTCAAAATGGTCTGGATAAGAAAAGGTGTTTTAAAGTTATCACCACATAAAGTGACACTGGTCAGATTTTGAAAAAATGGCCTGGTCTTTAAGGTGAAATAGGGCCGTGTCCTTAAGGGGTTAATCACTACAGGAATACTAAAATCATTGCAGAATGAAATTGAATGATTCTCTAACTTGCTCGGCAGAACTATATATATATAGCATATACGCACAGAGAGACAGAGAGAGAGAGAGACTGAATACATTTTAAAATTACAGGGGTATCCCTATACACTGTCAGAATGTTAGTAGTGTTTGAGTGTTCCCCAGGGTTGACTAGGGTGGCAGCTGACTTCACCCAAGAAAGCCGGACCTCATCGACCACTCCCCCAAATGATAAACCATGCCCCTCTCAGTAAATCCACGCCCCAGATATATGAAGCCATGCCCCATCGCTGGCCAGAGAGTAGAGGGAAGAACTTTGCGCATGGAAGGTGAGCTGGGGGCAGCCGGGGTGCTTCTCCCCCCCTCAGTCAGCCAAGTCTGCGGCTCTAGTGACTGACTGGGGGGGAGAGAAGCCTCAGTCAGTTGCTGCCGCTCACGCTCACACAGCGCAATGTTGCTGTCTGAGCATGAGCTACTGAAAGGGAGGACATCCCTGTGTCCCCAGAGGGAGGACAGAGAGCCTGAAAACCGGACTGTCCGGCCTAAAACCAGACGTCTGGCCACCCCAGGGAAGACTCTATATATGGAATCAGCATGGGACTCACAGAGCACTGACACTATAAATGGAGTCAGGGAGGGGACTACTAAGCAGCGCAGGGGCTCCCAATGGGGCTGCCTACTGTGATAAGGAGAGGATGTGATGTGCGTAAAGAGCGAGGAAACCTCATCCCTCTGCATATGAAAGACAACCTAAGGTACATTGTCAATCCACCCCTGTGTATGTGTACTCAGCCTTACATCAGAATCTCTATAAGCAAATCAGCGTTCAAAAATCACCACATATATAGGTATATGGAAAGGTCTTAAGCTGGGGTCTACACAGGATGGCCACAAAGGGGTGCTGCAACCTCACCCGCCTGCGGCAGCCAATTATCAAACAAATGTAGAGGTAATACCTCCTTTAACGCACAAATGTGGCCCATATGTCGACTGCCCAATAGAAACAGAGCCTTATGATACATTTGTGCACTAAAATTGGGCTTAAAATGTATAAGTAAGTACAAACAGGTGCTCATAAATGTTCCAGTTCTCAGAGAGGCACTTATTTAATCCCTTTTTCACCAAACATAGATAAGTAGTAGGAGTCCCTAATTGCCTTAACAGAGCTCCCATCCAAATGACACCCCACCTGACCCTATCCTACTGTCACCCTAAAGGGCAACTCTTATCAGTGCATGTTATCCAGTCAGTTATTGCCAAGACTCATCAGGGCATTATAGAGCAATACGTGTAGTGCAGCCAGGTAGTGTTAAAATGTAAATACATGAATATTGAGGGTAACTGCATTATTTGTACCTAAAACTGCCTTTGCATATTTTTATAGATGATTCTGAACTGTTGTATCTATTAAAATTAATGCAAACCCTAAAAGGTGGTGCAGTGCCTACTCCCAGTAGATATGAGTGATTATTAGAAGATGTAGGACCAAGGATGTAAATAGAGGGAGGAAATGTTTTGCATATGTTGAGTGATCAGGTGACTACTCCATTACTTCCATTACTTATTCAAAATTTGGACTAAATTAAAAAACATATATTTATACCCACAAAAAGTATGTACTGTGACATTGCAAATTCAGTAACTTTTTGAAAATAATGAAATGTAACAGTTCATTTATTACATTTTATATTCGTTTATTCCCTATAATGTTTTTGATCAGAGGTCATGCTGTATTTCATGGGGGTTTAAAAGAGTTTTCCGAGATTTTAATACTAATGAACTTTTATGATTGATGGGGGTCTTGGGAGTCCCTAGCACTGTTGCCTTGCAGCAATGGGGTCCTAGTTTTCAAATCCGGCCAATGACATCTACATGAAGTTGGTATGTTCTTCCTGTGTTTGCATGGGTTTTCTCTGAGTACCACATTTTCCTCCCACATTAAGAAAAATAGGGACCCTAGATTATGAGCCCCATTGGGGACAGTGTGATGCTAATGTCTAGATGTTCGGGTTCGAGAAGTTCGGCTGAACTTCACGAAAATGTTCGGGTTCGGGAACCGAAATCGACCCGACCTTTACCCCGAACCCGAACCCCATTAAAGTCAATGGGGACATGAACTTTTGGGCACTAAAAAGGCTATAAAATAGCCCAGGAAAGGGCTACAGGGCTGGAAAAGGCAACACAATGTAGGTAAATCAAAATGTGGATAGGGAAATGAATTAAAATCAAATAAATAAAAATTAACCAATATCAATTGGCAACTTGGAGGAGGAGGAGGTGGAATAGGAGATTGGGGTGGCAGGTGGGAATGCTATGGGAGTTGAAGTTCTCATCACAGCCAAAAAGGATTCATGTCTGCCTGCAGTGCCACAAGCCTCATTCACAGACTCAGGGCCATGGCACCCGCAAAGAGGAGAGCGGTCCCGTAACAGCAACACAGGCCTCAGGTCAACCTGCAATGGAACAGGCCATTATGATTTATGTAGGCCCCTGACACCCACACAATGGGGCGGTCATTAGACAGCAAAAAGAGTTAAATGTCTGCCACCAAGACAGCAAGCAATTAAACGAAATTTAGGCCCCTGATACCCAGACAATGGGGCGGTCATTAGACAGTAAAAAAAGTTAAATGTCTGCCACCAAGACAGCAAGCAAGTACGTGAAATTTAGGCCCCTGACATCCACACAATGGGACAGACATTAGACAGCAAAAAGAGTTAAATGTCTGCCACCAAGACAGCAAGCAAGTACGTGAAATTTAGGCCCCTGACACCTAAACAATGGGGCAGTCATTAGACAGCAAAAAGAGTTAAATGTCTGCCCCCAAGACAGCAAGCAATTAAATGAAATTTAGGCCCCCAACACCCAGACAATGGGGAGGTAATTTTGCAGTAAAATGAGTTACATTTCTGCCACCAAGACAGCAAGCAAGTACGTGAAAGTTAGGCCCCTGAGACCCAGACAGAGGAGAAAGGTCCCATAGCGGAAAAAGAGGCATCATGTTACCCACCACTAGAACAGGCCACTTTCAGATATGTAGGCCCCAGCACCCAGACAGAGAAGAGAGGTCCCATAGCAGCAAAAGAGAAATCATGTAACCCACCAATGGAGAAGCCACTTTTAGTTATTTAGGCCCCAGCACCCACACATAGGAGAGAGGTCCCATAGCAGAGAAAAAGGCTTCATGTCACCCCCAAATGATGAAGTCCACTTTTAGTTATTTAGGTCCCAGCACCCAGACAGAGGAGAGAGGTCCCAGAGCAGAGAATCAGGAATCATGTCACCCACCAATGGAGAAGGCCACTTTCAGTTATTTAGGCCCTGGCACCCAGACAGAGGAGAGAGGTCCCATAGCACAGAATCAGGCTTCATGTCACCCACCAACTGAGAGGGCCACTTTTAGTTATTTAGGCCCCAGCACCCAGACAGAGGAGAGAGGTCCCATAGCAGAGAATCAGGCTTCATGTCACCCACCAATGGAGAAGGCCACTTTCAGATATTTAGGCCCTTGGTACCCAGACGGAGGAGAGGTTCATTCAACTTTGGGTTGCCCCGCAAAATAATGGTAAACTTAAAAAAAGAGGATTCAATAAAGAAGTGCCCTGGAGTACAAGGATATGTGGTTAAGGGGAGGTAGTTATAAATGTCTATTCTGCACAAGGGATGGACAGGTCCTGTGGGATCCATGCCTGGTTCATTTTTAGGTTCAATGATTTTTTTATTGAGATTTTGATAAATTTTAAGTTACAAACAAATAATCAGTGGACGCAGCCACTGCCGAACAGTATGATATATTGGTTAAGTCACATACAGACAAAAATGAGAATATAGGCATGGAGTACAAGGTATCAGGGCATCTGCTCGGATGCTGCCTACCTGACACTGCTGTATACTGAATTGTATCTGACATGAATGGCATTTCCCCAACTCTGAGGGTTTCGGGGGACATAGCACTACGCATCGAAATGCAAAGTTCGGCAGAAAACATTTAAGACAAAATAACAAGAAACAAAACAGGAACAGATCTACCATATGTCAAGGTATGTCAAGGAGATTAGCAGATGGGTGTACCGAGTGTTCACGGAGAGTAGGATGGGTGAAGTGGCCAAGGGGCCCATAAGGCATCCCGTTTTTTCAGGATTAGCAATGGAGTATGGGAGGCGATGCTTGTATCTACATGTGGTATTTAGAGTAAGGACTACTTCTTGTAGTGAGGGAGTTATCACGGTCCTCCAATAACGTGTGACAACTATTTTAGCCCTCAAGAGAATATAACCTATAAGGCCCCTACATGAGTGATCTATGTTAGCCTGGTTCATTTTTATAAACGTCAGCTTGTCCACGTTGGCTGGGACAGACGGCTGCGTTTGTCAGTAATGACGCCACCTGCCGTGCTCAATACACGTTCAGACAAAACGCTGGCTGCCGGGCAGGCCAGCACCTCCACGGCATAAAAGGCTAGCTCTGGCCATGTGGACAATTTGGAGACCCAGAAGTGGAATGGGGCCGAACCATCAGTCAGTACGTGGAGGGGTGCACACGTACTGTTCCACCATGTTATTGAAATGCTGCCTCCTGCTAACACGTTCCGTATCAGGTGGTGGTGCAGTTAGCTGTGGCGTGGTGACAAAACTTTTCCACATCTCTGCCATGCTAACCCTGCCCTCAGAGGAGCTGGCTGTGACACAGCTGCGTTGGCGACCTCTTGCTCCTCCTCTGCCTTCGCCTTGGGCTTCCACTTGTTCCCCTGTGACATTTGGGAATGCTCTCAGGAGCGCGTCTACCAGCGTGCGCTTGTACTCGCGCATTTTCCTATCACGCTCCAGTGCAGGAATTAAGGTGGGCACATTGTTTTTGTACCGGGGATCCAGCAGGGTGGCAACCCAGTAGTCCGCACATGTTAAAATGTGGGCAACCCTACTGCTGTTGCGCAGGCACTGCAGCATGTAGTTGCTCATGTGTGCCAGGCTGCCCAGAGGTAAGGACAAGCTGTTCTCTGTGGGAGGTATATCCTCATCATCCTCCGTTTCCCCTCAGCCACGCACCAGTGATGGGCCCGAGCTGCGTTGGGTGCCACCCCACTGTGAACATGCTTCATGCTCATCCTGCTCCACCTTCTTCTCATCCTTGTCCTCCTGTAGTGGGCCCTGGCTGGCCAAATTTGTACCTGGCCTCTGCTCTTGCAAAAAACCTCCCTCTGAGCCACTTCTAAGAGACTGGTCTGAAAGTGCTAAAAATGACCCCTCTTCCTCCTCCTCCTCCTCCTGGGCCACATCCTCTTAATTCATCGCCCTAAGTGTTTTCTCAAGGAGACATAGAAGTGGTATTGTAACGCTGATAATGGCGTCATCGCCATTAGCCATGTTGGTGGAGTACTCGAAACAGCGCAACAGGGCACACAGGTCTCGCATGGAGGCCCAATCATTGGTGGTGAAGTGGTGCTGTTCCGCAATTCGACTCACCCGTGGGTGCTGCAGCTGAAACTCCACTATAAGCCTGCTGCTGCTCGCACAGTCTCTCCAGCATGTGCAAGGTGGAGTTCCACCTGCTGGGCAAGTCGCATATGAGGCGGGAAGGCCGAAGTTACGCTGTAGCGCAGACAGGTGAGCAGTGGCAGGATGTGAATGCCGGAAGCGCGCACAGACGGCCCGCACTTTATGCAGCAGCTCTGACATGTCGGGGTAGTTGTGAGTGAACTTCTACACCACCAAATTCAGCACATGCACCAGGCAAGGGATGTGCGTCAAACCGGCTAGTCCCAGAGCTGCTACGAGATTTTGCCCATTATCGCACACCACCGGGCCGGGCTTGAGGCTCAACGGCAACAACCACTCGTCGGTCTGTTGTTGTATACCCCGCCACAACTCCTGCGCGGTGTGGGGCCTGTCCCCCAAACATATACATTTCAGAATGGCCTGCTGCCATTTACCCCGGGCTGTGCTGAAGTTGGTGGTGAAGGTGTGTGGCTGACTCGATGAGCAGGTGGAAGAAGAGGAGGAAGCCGAGTAGGAGGAGGAGGCTACAGGAGGCAAAGAATGATGCCCTGCGATCCTTGGCAGCGGAAGAACGTGCGCAAAACAAATCTCCGCCTGGGGCCCAGCCACCACAACATTTACCCAGTGTGCAGTTAGGGAGATATAGCGTCCCTGGCCGCGCTTACTGGTCCACGTATCAGTTGTTAGTTGGACCTTGCCACAGATGGCGTTGCACAGTGCACACTTGATTTTATCGGATACTTGGTTGTGCAGGGAAGGCACGGCTCTCTTGGACAAGTAGTGGCGGCTGGGGATAATGTACTGTGGTACAGCCACCGCCATCAGCTGTTTGAAGCTGTCCGTGTCCACCAGGCTGAATGACAGCATTTCAAAGGCCAGTAGTTTTGAAATGCTGGCATTCATGCCCTGGGCTCGAGGGTGGCTTGGTGGGAATTTCTCTCCAAGGTTTGTGAGATGGAGAGCTGAACGCTGCCGTGTGACATGGTGGAAATGCTTGGTGACTGAGCTGGTGGTGTTGGTGGCACATCCTCTGTTTGCTGGGAGGCAGGTGCCACCGTTCCTCCAGAGGCGGAGAAAGAGGCCGAGGCAGCAGCAGAAGAGGGATGCTCCTCCTTGTTTCTTGTTTTTAAGGTGTTTACTCCACTGCAGTTCATGCTTTGCATGTAGATGCCTGGTCATGCAGGTTGTGCTAAGGTTCAGAACGTTAATGCCTCGCTTCAGGCTCTGATGGCACAGCGTGCAAACCACTCGGGTCTTGTCGTCAGCACATTGTTTGAAGAAGTACCATGCCAGGGAACTCTTTGAAGCTGCCTTTGAGATGCTCAGTCCCTGGTGGCGGTGGTCAGTAGAAGGCGAACTCTCTTGGTGGCGGCTGTTCTGCTTTTGCCCCCTGCTCCCTCTTTTGCTATGCTGTTGGCTCGGTCTCACCACTGCCTCTTCCTCTGAACTATGAAAGTCAGTGGCATGACCTTCATTCCATGTGGGGTCTAGGACCCCATCATCCCTTGCATCATCTTCCACCCAGTCTTTCTCTCTGACCTCCTGTTTAGTCTGCACACTGCAGAAAGAGGCAGCAGTTGGCACATGTGTTTTGTCATCATCAGAGACGTGTGGACTCTGATGAGGTGGTATTCCCATGTCCTTATCATCAGGAAACATAAGTGGTTGTGCGTTGGTGCATTCTATGTCTTCCACCGCTGGGAAAGGGCTAGGTGGATTCCCTTGGGAAACCCTGCGTGCAGAGTCTTCAAACAGCATAAGAGACTGCTGCATAACTTGAGGCTCAGACAGTTTACCTGATATGCATGGGGGTGATGTGACAGACTGATGGGCTTGGTTTTCAGGCACCACCTCTGCGCTTTCTGCAGAAGAGGGTGGGAGGTAATGTTGTGAACGTGCTGGATCCTCTGTCGGCCACCCAATCGACCACCTGTACTTGCTCAGGCCTCACCATTCTTAGAATGGCATTAGGCCCGACCAAATATTGCTGTTGATTCTGGCGGCTACTGGGACCTCAGGTAGTTGGTTCACTAGTTTGTGTGGCTGTGGCAGAACGGCCACGTCCTCTCCCAGCACCAGAGGGTCCACTAACATCACCATGACCATGTCCGCGTCGTTTACCAGATGTTTTCCTCATTGTTACCATTCACCACAATAAGAAAAAAATTATTTGGCCCAATGTATTGAGTTCAAATTCAGGCCTTTTTTTTTTAAAGGCACCTAACACTATCTGGCTATCTATTTATGTACCGTATTACACTAATACAGGCACACCTGTAACCACAGATTTAGGGGAATATCAATTGTAGGCCTAGTATTTAGGCTCAGGATGAAATGTATCCTTTTACGGACAGAATTACACTTGGAGATGCACAGTAGCGTGTGAAAAAATATAGAGGATTATGCTTTCAGCACTTGTATTTTAACACTTAGTGTAATATACCCTTTTATGGAAAGAAATACACTTGGAGATGCACAATATTGTGTGCAAATGTAGAGGACTATGCTTTCAGCACTTGTATTTTAGCACTTAGTGTAATATACCCTTTTACGGAAAGAAATACACTTGGAGATGCACAATAGCGTGTGCAAATGTAGAGGATTATGCTTTCAGCACTTGAACTTGACACTTAGTGTAATATACCCTTTTATGGAAAGAAATACACTTGGAGATGCATGGTAGCGTGTGCAAATATAGAGGATTTATTTATCAGGCCTTGTATTTAGACGATAACACGCTGAGTGTAATATACCCTTTTATGAACAGATTTACACTTGGTTAGCAACAGCTGAAACCACTGATTTACGGTATTGTTATATTGGCAATTGAATTTCACCCCAGAAAAAAATCTATCCTTTGCCGGACACTTTTAAATTTGGCCAGCCACAGCTGGAACACCAGATTTAAGGTATTGCTATTTTGGCAATTTAATTTCACCCCAGAAAAAAATCTATCCTTTGCCGGACACTATTAAACTTGGCCAGCCACAGCTGGAACACCAGATTTACAGTATTGCTATTTTGGCAATTGAATTTCACCCCAGAAAAAAATCTATCCTTTCCCTGACACTATTAAACTTGGCCAGCCACAGCTGAAACCACTGATTTACGGTATTGCTATTTTGGCAATTGAATTTCACCCCAGAAAAAAATCTATCCTTTCCCTGACACTATTAAACTTGGCCAGCTACAGCTGAAACCACTGATTTACGGTATTGCTATTTTGGCAATTGAATTTCACCCCAGAACAAAATATATCCTTTGCTGGACACTATTAACTTAGCTAGCCACAGCTGGAACACCAGATTTACGGTATTGATATTTTGCCAATTGAATTTCACCCCAGAAAAAAAACTATCCTTTGTTGGACCCTATTAAACTTGGCCAGCCACTGCTGAAACCACTGATTTACAGTATTGCTTTTTTGGCAATTGTATTTCACCCCAGAAAAAAAACGATCCTTTGCCGGACATTATTAAACTTGGCCAACCACAGCTTGTACACCAGATTTAGAGGATTCCTATTTTGGCAATTAAATTTCACCCCAGAACAAAATATTTTTCTTTTGCTGGACACTATTAAACTTGGCCAGCCACA
This sequence comes from Bufotes viridis, assembly GCA_033119425.1. Taxonomy (NCBI): domain Eukaryota; kingdom Metazoa; phylum Chordata; class Amphibia; order Anura; family Bufonidae; genus Bufotes; species Bufotes viridis. The sequence continues at coordinate 214,513,559 of CM065592.1, forward strand.
GCTGGGACACCAGAATTAGGGGATTGCTATGTTTGCTAATGAATTTCACCCCAGAACAAAATCTATCCTTTGCCGGACACTATTAACCTTGGCCAGCCACAGCTGGAACACCAAATTTATGGTATTGATATTTTGGCAATTTAATTTCACCGCAGAAAAAAATCTATCCTTTGCCGGACATTATTAAACTTGGCCAGACACAGCTGGAACACCAGACTTACGGTATTGCTATTTTGGCAATTGAATTTCACCCCAGAAAAAAATCTATCCTTTGCCGGACACTATTAAACTTGGCCAGCCACAGCTGGAACACCAGATTTACAGTATTGCTATTTTGGCAATTGAATTTCACCCCAGAAAAAAATCTATCCTTTCCCTGACACTATCAAACTTGGCCATCCACAGCTGAAACCACTGATTTACGGTATTGCTATTTTGGCAATTGAATTTCACCCCAGAAAAAAATCTATCCTTTTCCTGACACTATTAAACTTGGCCAGCCACAGCTGAAACCACTGATTTACGGTATTGCTATTTTGGCAATTGAATTTCACCCCAGAACAAAATATATCCTTTGCTGGACACTATTAACTTGGCTAGCCACAGCTGGAACACCAGATTTACGGTATTGATATTTTGGCAATTGAATTTCACCCCAGAAAAAAATTCAATCCTTTGCTGGACACTATTAAACTTGGCCAACCACAGCTGGAACACCAGATTTATGGTATTGCTATTTTGCCAATTGAATTTCACCCCAGAAAAAAAACTATCCTTTGTTGGACCCTATTAAACTTGGCCAGCCACTGCTGAAACCACTGATTTTCAGTATTGCTTTTTTGGCAATTGTATTTCACCCCAGAAAAAAAACGATCCTTTGCCGGACATTATTAAACTTGGCCAACCACAGCTTGTACACCAGATTTAGAGGATTCCTATTTTGGCAATTAAATTTCACCCCAGAACAAAATATATCCTTTGCTGGACACTATTAACTTGGCTAGCCACAGCTGAAACACCAGATTTACGGTATTGATATTTTGGCAATTGAATTTCACCCCAGAACAAAATTCTATCCTTTGCCGGACACTATTAACCTTGGCCAGCCACAGCTGGAACACCAGATTTATGGTATTGATATTTTGGCAATTTAATTTCACCGCAGAAAAAAATCTATCCTTTGCCGGACATTATTAAACTTGGCCAGCCACAGCTGGAACACCAGGTTTACGGTATTGATATTTTGGCAATTGAATTTCACCCCAGAAAAAAATTCAATCCTTTGCTGGACACTATTAAACTTGGCCAACCACAGCTGGAACACCAGATTTATGGTATTGCTATTTTGCCAATTGAATTTCACCCCAGAAAAAAAACTATCCTTTGTTGGACCCTATTAAACTTGGCCAGCCACTGCTGAAACCACTGATTTACAGTATTGCTTTTTTGGCAATTGTATTTCACCCCAGAAAAAAAAACGATCCTTTGCCGGACATTATTAAACTTGGCCAGCCACAGCTTGTACACCAGATTTAGAGGATTCCTATTTTGGCAATTGAATTTCACCCCAGAACAAAATATTTTTCTTTTGCTGGACACTATTAAACTTGGCCAGCCACTGCTGGGACACCAGAATTAGGGGATTGCTATGTTTGCTAATGAATTTCACCCCAGAACAAAATCTATCCTTTGCCGGACACTATTAACCTTGGCCAGCCACAGCTGGAACACCAGATTTATGGTATTGATATTTTGGCAATTTAATTTCACCGCAGAAAAAAATCTATCCTTTGCCGGACATTATTAAACTTGGCCAGCCACAGCTGGAACACCAGGTTTACAGTATTGCTATTTTGCCAATTGAATTTCACCCAAGAAAAAAAACTATCCTTTGTCGGAACCCTATTAAACTTGGCCAGCCACTGCTGAAACCACTGATTTACAGTATTGCTCTTTTGGCAATTGTATTTCACCCCAGAAAAAAAAACGATCCTTTGCCGGACACTATTAAACTTGGCCAGCCACTGCTGGGACACCAGATTTAGGGGATAGCTATTTTTGCAAATGAATTTCACCACAAAACAAAATATATCCTTTGCTGGACACTATTAAACTTGGCCAGCCACTGCTGGGACACCAGGTTTAGGGGATTGCTATTTTTGCTAATGAATTTCACCCCAGAACAAAATCTATCCTTTGCCGGACACTATTAACCTTGGCCAGCCACAGCTGGTACACCAGATTTAGGGGATTTCTATTTTGGCAATTGAATTTCACCCCAGAACAAAATCTATCCTTTGCTGGACACTATTAAACTTGGCCAGCCACTGCTGGGACACCAGATTTAGGGGATAGCTATTTTTGCAAATGAATTTCACCCCAGAGCAAAATATATCCTTTGCTGGACACTATTAAACTTGGCCAGCCACTGCTGGGACACCAGATTTAGAGGATTGCTATTTTTGCTAATTAATTTCACCCCAGAACAAAATCTATCCTTTACCGGACACTATTAACCTTGGCCAGCCACAGCTGGAACACTAGATTTACGGTATTGCTATCTTGCCAATTGAATTTCACCCCAGAAAAAAAACTATCCTGTGTCGGACCCTATTAAACTTGGCCAGCCACTGCTAAAACCACTGATTTACAGTATTGCTTTTTTGGCAATTGTATTTCTCCCCGGAAAAAAAATTATCCTTTGCCGGACACTATTAAACTTGGCCAGCCACAGCTGGGACACCAGATTTAGGAGATTTCTATTTTGGCAATTGAATTTCCTTTGCCGGACACTAGTAAACTTGGCCAGCCACAGCTGGAACACCAGATTTAGGGGATTGCTATTATGGCAATTGAATTTCACCCCAGAACAAAATATATCCTTTGCTTGACACCATTAAACTCGGCCAGCCACTGCTGGGACACCAGATTTACGGTATTGCTATTTTGGCAATTGAATTTCACTCCAGAACAAAATCTATCCTTTGCCGGACACTATTAAACTTTGTCAGCCACTGCTGGGACAACAGATTTATGGTATTGCTATTTTGTCAATTGACTTTCACCCCTGAAAAAAATCTATCCTTTGCCGGACACCATTAAACTTTGCTGGCCAAAGCTGAAATCATCGATTTATGGTATTGCTATTTTAGCAATTGAATTTCACCCCAGAAAAATATCTATCCTTTGCCGGACAGTATTAAACTTAGCCAGCCAAAGCTGGAACACCAGATTTAGGGGATTGCTATTTTGGCAATTGAATTTCACCCCAGAAAAAATGTATCCTTTGGCAGACAGCAGTCAGTATTACACTTGGCTAGCCACAGCTGGAACACCAGATTTAGGGGATTGCTATTGCTGCAATTGAATTTCATCCCTCAATTAAATATAGACATTTCTATCCTGAGTTTCTAGTGGTGACAATAAGCACAGCCAAGCCCCTGATGTAGGATATAGCAAAAAAAAAAAAAAAACTACAATTGTGGCCAGTTTTGAGAATGACACAAATAGTAGTTTTCACAAAGTTTGCTGCTAAACTGCTTTTAGATCTTTGTATCAGTTGTTTCTGTGATGTAGTGAAATATAATTACACACTCTTCATACGTTTCAAAGGCTTTTATCGACAATTACATGACATTTATGCAAAGAGTCAGTATTTGCAGTGTTGGCCCTTCTTTTTCAGGACCTCTGCAATTCGACTGGGCATGCTCTCAATTAACTTCTGGGCTAATTCCTGACTGATAACAACCCATTCTTTCATAATCCCTTCTTAGGGTTTGTCAGAATTAGTGGGTTTTTGTTTGTCCACCCACCTCTTTAGGATTGATCACAAGTTCTCAATGGGATTAAGATCTGGGGAGTTTCCAGGCCATGGACCCAAAATGTCAAAGTTTTGGTCCCTGAGCCACTTAGTAATCGCTTTTGCCTTATGGCACGGAGCTCCATCGTGCTGGAAAATGCATTGTTCTTTACCAAACTGTTGTTGGATTGTTGTAAGAAGTTGCTGTTGGAGGGTGTTTTGGTACCATTCTTTATTCATGGCTGTGTTTTTGGGAAAAATTGTGAGTGAGCACACTCCCTTGGATGAGAAGCAACCCCACACATGAATGGTCTCAGGATGCTTTACTGTTGGCATGACACAGGACGCTCACCTTTTCTTCTCCAGACAAGCCTTTTTCCAGATGCCCCAAACAATCGGAAAGAGGCTTCATCGGAGAATATGACTTTTCCCCAGTCCTCAGCAGTCCATTCACCATACTTTCTGCAGAAGATCAATCTGCGCCTAATGTTTTTTTGGAGAGAAGTGGCTTCTTTGCTGCCCTTCTTGACACCAGGCCATCTTCCAAAAGTCTTCGCCTCACTGTGCGTGCAGATACGCTCACACCTGCCTGCTGCCATTCCTGAGCAAACTCTACACTGGTGGCACTATGATTTCACAGCTAAATCCTCTTTAGGAGACTATCCTGGCGCTTGCTGGGCTTTCTTGGACACCCTGAAGCCTTCTTAACAAGAATTGAACCTCTTTCCTTGAAGTTCTTGATGATCCTATAAATTATTGATTGAGGTGAAATCTTAGTAGCCACAATATCCTTGCCTGTAAAGAAATTTTTATGCAACGCAATGATGCCTGCACACGTTTCTTTGCAGGTCACCATGGTTAACAATGGAAGAACAATGATTTCAAGCATCACCCTCCTTTTAACATGTCAAGTCTGCCAGTTTAACCCAATCAGCCTGACATAATGATCTCCAGCCTTGTGCTCGTCAACATTTTCACCTGAGTTAACAAGACGATTACTGAAATGATCTCAGCAGGTCCTTTAATGACAGCAATGAAATGCAGTGAAAAGTCTTTTTTGGGATTTAGTTAATTTTCATGGCAAAGAAGGTCTATGCAATTCTTTTGATCACTCTTCATAACATTCTGGAGTATATGCAAATTGCTATTATAAAAACTTAAGCAGCAACTTTTCCAATTTTTTATTTATTCAAACAAAGCAATAGCTGATCTTAGGGAGACCAGCTACAAAAATACCGTGGAGCCTCACTTAAGAGTCTCAAACACAGCAATCCAAAGTGCAAAGCTCCCTGGGAAACATAAAATGCAAAAAGATTGTGGAGCCCCAGTTATGGGTCTACAACACAGTGAAAGGCAGATATCCCTCAAAGGAAGGAAAAACAAGCAAAGGGGTGTCTCCATTACAGAGATCACCAAAACCACCATATTAAGTGGCCCCTATGTCAAAATCCCGCTCTTTTACAAGCTTTAAGGATGTGACGGGGAAGACCTAAGCAAGTTATCCATCCACAGACAGCTGTTTCGGGGTGTTGCCCCTCATCAGTGTGGAGTAGGATTCTGGCTAACCGGGAGCGATGCTTTGGTGACTACTCAAACAAAGCAATAGCTGATCTTAGGGAGACCAGCTACAAAAATACCGTGGAGCCTCACTTAAGAGTCTCAAACACAGCAATCCAAAGTGCAAAGCTCCCTGGGAAACATAAAATGCAAAAGATTGTGGAGCCCCAGTTATGGGTCTACAACACAGTGAAAGCCAGATATCCCTCAAAGGAAGGAAAAACAAGCAAGGGGTGTCTCCATTACAGAGATCACCAAAACCACCATATTAAGTGGCCCCTATGTCAAAATCCCGCTCTTTTACAAGCTTTAAGGATGTGACGGGGAAGACCTAAGCAAGTTATCCATCCACAGACAGCTGTTTCGAGGTGTTGCCCCTCATCAGTGTGGAGTAGGATTCTGGCTAACCGGGAGCGATGCTTTGGTGACTACTCAAACAAAGCAATAGCTGATCTTAGGGAGACCAGCTACAAAAATACCGTGGAGCCTCACTTAAGAGTCTCAAACACAGCAATCCAAAGTGCAAAGCTCCCTGGGAAACATAAAATGCAAAAGATTGTGGAGCCCCAGTTATGGGTCTACAACACAGTGAAAGCCAGATATCCCTCAAAGGAAGGAAAAACAAGCAAGGGGTGTCTCCATTACAGAGATCACCAAAACCACCATATTAAGTGGCCCCTATGTCAAAATCCGCTCTTTTACAAGCTTTAAGGATGTGACGGGAAGACCTAAGCAAGTTATCCATCCACAGACAGCTGTTTCGAGGTGTTGCCCCTCATCAGTGTGGAGTAGGATTCTGGCTAACCGGGAGCGATGCTTTGGTGACTACTCAAACAAAGCAATAGCTGATCTTAGGGAGACCAGCTACAAAAATACCGTGGAGCCTCACTTAAGAGTCTCAAACACAGCAATCCAAAGTGCAAAGCTCCCTGGGAAACATAAAATGCAAAAAGATTGTGGAGCCCCAGTTATGGGTCTACAACACAGTGAAAGCCAGATATCCCTCAAAGGAAGGAAAAACAAGCAAAGGGGTGTCTCCATTACAGAGATCACCAAAACCACCAGTGTGGAGTAGGATTCTGAGTAGTCACCAAAGCATCGCTCCCGGTTAGCCAGAATCCTACTCCACACTGATGAGGGGCAACACCCCGAAACAGCTGTCTGTGGATGGATAACTTGCTTAGGTCTTCCCCGTCACATCCTTAAAGCTTGTAAAAGAGCGGGATTTTGACATAGGGGCCACTTAATATGGTGGTTTTGGTGATCTCTGTAATGGAGACACCCCTTTGCTTGTTTTTCCTTCCTTTGAGGGATATCTGGCTTTCACTGTGTTGTAGACCCATAACTGGGGCTCCACAATCTTTTTGCATTTTATGTTTCCCAGGGAGCTTTGCACTTTGGATTGCTGTGTTTGAGACTCTTAAGTGAGGCTCCACGGTATTTTTGTAGCTGGTCTCCCTAAGATCAGCTATTGCTTTGTTTGAGTAGTCACCAAAGCATCGCTCCCGGTTAGCCAGAATCCTACTCCACACTGATGAGGGGCAACACCCGAAACAGCTGTCTGTGGATGGATAACTTGCTTAGGTCTTCCCGTCACATCCTTAAAGCTTGTAAAAGAGCGGGATTTTGACATAGGGGCCACTTAATATGGTGGTTTTGGTGATCTCTGTAATGGAGACACCCCTTGCTTGTTTTTCCTTCCTTTGAGGGATATCTGGCTTTCACTGTGTTGTAGACCCATAACTGGGGCTCCACAATCTTTTGCATTTTATGTTTCCCAGGGAGCTTTGCACTTTGGATTGCTGTGTTTGAGACTCTTAAGTGAGGCTCCACGGTATTTTTGTAGCTGGTCTCCCTAAGATCAGCTATTGCTTTGTTTGAGTAGTCACCAAAGCATCGCTCCCGGTTAGCCAGAATCCTACTCCACACTGATGAGGGCAACACCTCGAAACAGCTGTCTGTGGATGGATAACTTGCTTAGGTCTTCCCGTCACATCCTTAAAGCTTGTAAAAGAGCGGGATTTTGACATAGGGGCCACTTAATATGGTGGTTTTGGTGATCTCTGTAATGGAGACACCCCTTGCTTGTTTTTCCTTCCTTTGAGGGATATCTGGCTTTCACTGTGTTGTAGACCCATAACTGGGGCTCCACAATCTTTTGCATTTTATGTTTCCCAGGGAGCTTTGCACTTTGGATTGCTGTGTTTGAGACTCTTAAGTGAGGCTCCACGGTATTTTTGTAGCTGGTCTCCCTAAGATCAGCTATTGCTTTGTTTGAGTAGTCACCAAAGCATCGCTCCCGGTTAGCCAGAATCCTACTCCACACTGATGAGGGGCAACACCCTGAAACAGCTGTCTGTGGATGGATAACTTGCTTAGGTCTTCCCCGTCACATCCTTAAAGCTTGTAAAAGAGCGGGATTTTGACATAGGGGCCACTTAATATGGTGGTTTTGGTGATCTCTGTAATGGAGACACCCCTTGCTTGTTTTTCCTTCCTTTGAGGGATATCTGGCTTTCACTGTGTTGTAGACCCATAACTGGGGCTCCACAATCTTTTGCATTTTATGTTTCCCAGGGAGCTTTGCACTTTGGATTGCTGTGTTTGAGACTCTTAAGTGAGGCTCCACGGTATTTTTGTAGCTGGTCTCCCTAAGATCAGCTATTGCTTTGTTTGAGTAGTCACCAAAGCATCGCTCCCGGTTAGCCAGAATCCTACTCCACACTGATGAGGGGCAACACCCCGAAACAGCTGTCTGTGGATGGATAACTTGCTTAGGTCTTCCCCGTCACATCCTTAAAGCTTGTAAAAGAGCGGGATTTTGACATAGGGGCCACTTAATATGGTGGTTTTGGTGATCTCTGTAATGGAGACACCCCTTTGCTTGTTTTTCCTTCCTTTGAGGGATATCTGGCTTTCACTGTGTTGTAGACCCATAACTGGGGCTCTACAATCTTTTTGAATTTTTTATTTATGTAATTCTCAAAACTTTTGGCCACGTCTGTACTATTGATGGATTGATGGACTTGGTAGCAGCTTGTACTGGTGCACCACAAGACACAAAATAGCCGCCGATCACCCCAGAAAAAAGTGACAGAATAGCGCCTAATAGCAGCCTAAAAACCAGTGAGCAATTAACTAGCAGAAGTTGAATGATTCACAGCTGTAGATCGATCACTTCATTAGGTGTTTTTGCTGAGTTTTCCCTGCCTAATCTCGCCCTCACAGCAGTTGCATCCTATCCCTACACTAATCAGAGCAGAGTGAAGTGCGGCGCCACGTGACTCCAGCTTAAATAGAGGCTGGGTCACATGCTGCACTTGGCCAATCACAGCCATGCCAATAGTAGGCATGGCTGTGATGGCCTCTTGGGGAAAGTAGTATGATGCTTGTTGATTGGCTGCTTTGCAGGCTTTCAAAATGCGCCATAGAAATCTCTGAACACCGAACCCAAACTTTTACATAAATGTTCGGGTTCGGGTCCGTGTCCCGAACACCCCAAATTCGGTACGAACCCGAACTATACAGTTTGGGTTTGCTCAACCCTACTCTGGAAAAGTTCTATTTACCTGACAGATCCTATAGCGCTGCTTCTGTTCTTCCAGCTGGGTTCCATGCAGTGACATCACGTCAACAACATATGACCACTGCAATCAATCTTTGGTCTCTTCAGTACACCACTGACACAAGTGATTGGCTGCAACAGACACATGTTGTTGACGTGATCTCACCACTTCAAGGGGGTAAACACAATTTGACCAGGGGAACCACAGTGGCAGCACAGGATACTGCATGTGCAGAAGCTTGTATAAAATAAAAGAAAAAAGGCATTGCTCACCCTTTAAATGTCCCTATGCTTGTTCTAAGAAACTATCTTGTTCTTAGAAATATAGACAGCACAAGCTATAATAACATTTGACTGTAATATTATGAAGGGAACGATACTACAACACTGCACAGTAGTGATCCCATTTCTAAAGATGATGCAAACATCCTACATTACAATTTTGTCACAGGTTTGATTTGCTCTCTGTCAATACACGTGGTGCTAATTAGAGTGTGGTACATTCATTTTAATTAGAATGTACTACACAGAACTGGCCTTCTGCCACAGGCATGGGTTGCCAACGTTGTACTACTTCAGCTTTGGATTCTGCCAAATTAACACTCCTACCTTATGTACTGCACTGTCTATGTCTCCCTTTAATTCCCAGGAAATCAACTGTATGCCATAATGTAGAAATTACAATATGTACTTACTTGATTCTAAGAACATTTTTATGGAGTAAAATTATATGAATTCATAGTACACAATGCAAGTAGTGTCCAAGAACAGGTACACATATAATGGAGAGGTGGGGAGTGTTTATGAACCCTTCAGAATTTCCTATATTTCTGCATATATTTGATCTATAAATACATCAGAATTTAACACAAGTCCTTAAAGTAGATAAAGATAATCAGATCAAACAAATGGGTTAGAAATATTCTAACTCAGTCGTTTATTTATTATGGAAAATGTGTCTGTGAGTAGCAAAAGTATGTGAACCTTTAAGATTACCAGGTAATTTGAAGGTAAAATTAGAGTCAAGAGTTTTCAATCAATGGGATCAGACTCTGGTGTGAGTGAGTGAGTGACCTGTTTCATTTTAAAACAGTAATCTATCAAAGTATGATCTTCATATGTTTGTGGAAGTGTATCATGTAATGAACAAAGGAGATTTAGAAGAAGAGTTGATGCTCAGCAGCCTGGAAAAAGATACAAAACCATCTCTAAAGAGATTGGTCACCACAAGAAATGAGCGAATTTCAGGACCCCTGCATAACGGAAACTGGACGGAATGCAGACTTCTATTATTACGGAATGAATAACGGAATGCCTCTAAAGGCATTCTGTCATAGAATTGCATTATGGTCCGTGGTAATGGAATCTATTCCACAATTTTGCTTTTACCACCAAATGAAGCGTGAACGAATTTCAGAATATGAAATTCGCTCATCTCTAGTCACCACCAATCCCCAGTAAGACAGATTGTGTACAAATTAAGGAATTCAAGAGCATTATTAACTTTCGACCAAGAAGGACCACGACAAGAGGAAGATGGGTAATAATACGCAAATGAACCAAAGGTAACCTCTAAACAACTGAAGTCTTTTCTCTCATTAGCTAATATTAATGATGAGTCCACCATCAAAAGAACACTGAACAATCATACAACCGCACGTGAGGATACAACAGAATAGAACTCACATTCTGAAAACCACGCTGCATGCGACACAGAGTCACGACCGAACAACCGGCCGTGACAGTTTGGCCTGTTATCTTCCAAGTTGATCCAGGGGGAGGCAAAAAAAACTGTTAGGTAGAAGCCAATGTTCCCCACATAAGGGGAAGAGACCAGTTATCTGGCGAAAGGGCGTTGGGAGGAGGCGGCTGAGGGATCTGCGTGCTACTTGTGGGTATATTTATTGACTATTTCCACACTTTGCTTGTTATTTTCTGCCCTTGTGCTGTTACTTTGTTTCATTAAGCTTGGTGTGGTTCCTTGCTTATTTCCTTATGCCCCTATGCATGCCGATCCCCCAGCCCCCTCTTTGTCTTTATCGATGTTCTCCTTGCTTGTGCTGTTTCTCTTATACATGTATGTGAATGTTGGTACATTTAATAAAGTAATTTAAAGTAATTAAAAAATGTTAATTGCTAAGGTCTTTGTCCAAATTCTTTGTGAAGCCATTATATTATTGGCCTTGGCAGCAGCTGCCTGACAATGGTTTCTACAGCTTAGTTTGCTGTTCACTAAAATTCCTAGGTAATTTCCCATGTCAGTGTTGCCCAGTGTTTTATATAGCGTCCCCAATCTGGGGGCCATTTATTGAATAGATTTTTCGAACGGGGAGATGGTTAAAAAAACGCTGGCTCCCTCCACTTTGTTTTAATCCACGGTGACTGCGTCTGCGCCGTGCAATTTACTGTCACAGCCGATATGAGTGGTATTTTCTGTAGTACTATTCTCATCAGTTTAATCCCTCTAATGTCCCCAATCTGGGGGCCATTTATTGAATAGATTTTTTGAACGGGGAGATGGTTAAAAAAACGCTGGCTCCCTCCACTCTATTTTAATCCACGGTCACTGCGTCTGCGCCATGCAATTTACTGTCACACCCGATATGAGTGGTATTTTCTGTAGTACTATTCTCATCAGTTTAATCCCTGTTACATCCCATATCAGGGATTGACTTTTGTGCAAAAAAATTTAGGCCGGGTACCTTCGACTGCCTTCACAGTGACAGACCAAACTCTCATACACCAAACTGAATTGATTTGAGGAACCGGGAGATGGAAAAAGCAGCTTGGTCGGTCCTCTTACTCCCAAATTGGGGCACTGCGCGTGCACAAAGCAATGTGCTGTGACACCCTATATGAGTGGTGTCTTAACTAGTACTGTTCCTATCAGTTTAATCCCTGTTACGTACCCTATCCGGTCGAATTGATTAACCATTGTCGAATTAGCGAACCAATACGACATCATGAAATAATTTAGTTCTGAGCTCTGTACTTGCTTTGTATTGGAATTGATGGGGATTTTTTTAATTGTCTGCATCATTTCTAATAAACTATTAAGATACTTTATTATGATTTTTTATTTTATGTATTAAAAACCCATACAACATATAAAAAAAAAGGTAAATTAATGTTTTTTCTATGAAATATTATCCAGCCGTCCGATCGCTTTTGGTCTGACCATAATGAATCAACGGCCTTATCTGGGGTGTGGCAACATTGCCACCACACTCATAGAGGTGACGATTGCTTCATTGTGATAAGCAAGCCCCTTCACCACAACAAGGTAACGATCACGAAGGGGAATTGACACTTGTATGTGCCTTTTTTTTTGGTTTGTTTTTGCAGCCACAGTGCTGCACCATAGGACAGAAAAATTAGGCATGTACACATGCCTGAAAAATAATGGCATTGTTGCAGCCGCTATTGTAGCAGCGGCCGAAAAAATTGATGTTTTCCAGGCAGAAAAGTGACTAAAACATTGCGGCTTGAACCCTAGTTGGTGGTGGAGAATTCACGAAAGGCATCCGGTATGCAGACATTAAATACAGCAGCGTGGGGACCATTTTGAGGCCAAGGCATGTAATCAGGCCTTTTGTTAGTCAAACGTATCCCCCACTGTCAGTCCCCTCGGGATCCATGCCTCATTCATCTTTATGAAGGTGAGGTAATCAACACTTTTTTGACCGAGGCGACTTCTCTTGTCAGTGACAATGCCTCCTGCTGCACTGAAGGTCCTTTCTGACAGGACACTTGAAGCAGGGCAGGCCAGAAGTTTTATCGCGAACTGGGATAGCTCAGGCCACAGGTCAAGCCTGCATACCCAGTAGTGAAGGGGTTAATTGCTCCTCAGAGTGTCGATATCTGCTGTTAAGGCGAGGTAGTCTGCTACCTGTCGGTCGAGTCTTTCTCTAAGGCTGGATCCCGAAGGGCTGTGGCGATGAGTAGGACTGAAAAAGCTCTGCATGTCCTCCATCAACAACACATCTGTAAATCGTCCAGTCCTTGCCGCCGTGGTAGGAGGAGGATTACACTCACCTCTTCCCCTGTTAGATTCCCGTTGTGCTTTGACATCCCCCTTATAAGCTGTGTAAAGCATATTTTTTAGTTTGGTTTTGAACTGCTGCATCCTTTCCGACTTTCGGTAATTTGGTAACATTTCTGCCACTTTGTGCTTATACCGGGGGTCTAGTAGCGTGGCCACCCAGTACAGGTCGTTCTCCTTCATCCTTTTTATACGTGGGTCCCTCAACAGACATGACAGCATGAAAGACCCCATTTGAACAAGGTTGGATGCAGAGCTACTCATTTCCCGTTCCTCATCCTCACTGATGTCATTGACGGTCTGTTCTTCCCCCCAGCCACGTACAACACCATGGGTCCCAGATAGGTGACAACAACGAGCACCCTGGGGTGCCTGCTGTGGTTGGTCTTCCTCCTCCTCAAAGCCGCCACATTCCTCCTCTGACTCCTCTTCCTCATACTCCTCTTCCAGCGTTGCTGCAGGTCTGGCAAGCGATGATGACAAGGCTGTTTCTGGTGGTGATGGTGACCACAACTCTTCCTATTCACGCTCATCTACAGCCTGATCCAGAACTCTTTGCAGGGCAAGCTCCAGGAAGAAAATTTAATGCCGCCAACAGATTGCTTCCATTGTCACACACCACTTTGCCGATCTCCAGTTGGTGCGGGGTCAGCCACTGATCCACCTGTGAGTTCATGGTGGACAGGAATGCTGGTCTTGTGTGGCTCTCTGCTTTCAGGCAAGTCAACCACAAGACAGCGTGACACTGTCGTATCCGGGATGTGGAATAACCCCTGGGGAGCTGAGGGGATTCAGTTGATGTGCAGCCAGACGCCGCAGCAGAAGAGGACGCAGCCGAGGAGGATATCGAAGAGGATGGAGTAGGAGTAGAGGAGGTGGCAGTAGATCTGCCTGCAAGTCGTGGTGGTGTCACCAACTCCGCTGCGGAGCCACGCATTCCATGCTTGTCAGCCGTCGGCATGTTGACCCAATGCGCAGTATACATGATATACCTGCCCTGACCGTGCTTTGCAGACCAGGTATCAGTGGTCAGATGGACCCTTGCCCCAGCACTGTATGACAGAGATGCCATGACTTCCTTTTCAATGACATGGTAGAGGTTTGGGATTGCCTTTTTTGAAAAAAAAATTCGTCCGGGTACCTTCCACTGTGGTGTCCCAATAGCGACAAATTTTTTGAAGGCCTCAGACTCTACCAGCTGGTATGGTAAAAGCTGGTGGGCTAAGAGTTCCGTCAAGCAAGCTGTCAGTCGCCGGGCAAGGGGGTGATTCTGTGACATTGGCTTTTTACGCTCAAACATGTCCTTGACAGACACCTGACTGTGGGCAGATGAGCAGGAACTGCTGAAGGTGAGAGATGAAGTGGCGGGTGGTTGAGAGGGGGCAGTGGTTGACGTGGCTGAAGATGCTGGACCAGGAGGAGCATGGTGGCTTTGAGTTTGTGTGCTGCTTGTACTCATGTGTTGATCCCATAGGCGTTTGTGATGTGAGATCATGTGCCTTCGCAAAGCAGTTGTACCAAGGAGATTGTTGGACTTCCCACGACTCAGTTTCTTTTGGCACAGGTTGCAAATGGCATTGCTGTTATCAGAGGCAGACACACTAAAAAAATGCCACACTGCTGAGCTTTGCAATGACGGCATTCTGGTGGTGGCAACAGCATGCGTTGACTGGCGTGCTGTCTGGCTGACCCCAGGTGCCGATACATGCTGTCTGACTGTGCCACTAACTCCTTGCGACGACCTCCCCCTGCTTCCAACTCGTCTCCTCATTCTCTCTGTCTCCCCTTCTGAACTTTCCCCCTCTTCTTCTCTTCGAGCAGGCACCCACATGGCATCCGTGGACACATTGTCATCATCAACCGCTTCACTTGTATCTGACACCTCAGCAAAGGAAGCAGCGGGTACAACATCATCATCATCATCATCATCACACTGTACGTCCATGTGTGTAATCCTGCCTGACTGAGACATATCCCCGTAATCTACATCATCTGGCAATAATGGTTGCGCATCGCTAATTGCATCCAACTGATGTGTAAATAACTCCTCTGATGGATCAAGTGAATCGGCTGTGGTGGCTGTGGTGGTAGTGGTGGTGGTGGTGGCGGCGGGCGGGTGCGTGGTAACTTGAGAGCAGGTGAACGAAGCTGAGCTTGAGGAGGATGGTGCGTCAAGGTTCTTAGCGGAAGCTGTTGAAGATTGGGTGTCCTGTCTAATAGTGATGAGCGGCAGGTGTTTTTACCATCTCACTCTTTATTTTTCCTAGCAGAAACCTCTCCTTTCCCATGGGACAGAGAAATGTGTAGAGTGTAAAATCACACAGAGATGGTGCGAAGTACATTATACACGTTATCC